>JAJIBD010022346.1:0-65000 GCA_021461705.1 Cryptotis parvus | reverse complement strand
ACCTGAATCTAGTGGATGATTCAGCATCCAGGAAGGAATATGGACAGAAGGATTTTATTTTAGGGGGGCGTTCACATCCAGTGGTGCTTAGGGGCTACTCCCGACTCTGCATTCAGGTATTATTCCTGGCGGTGCTCAGGGGACTATAGGGGATGCTGGGAATCGAATCCAGGTGGACTGCATGCAAGACAAATGCCCTACCCGCTGTGCTACGGCTCCAGCTCATGAATAAAGGAGAAACTTGTTTTCTTTATGGATGAGCTATCAGAGGAGGTTTGCCCTTTGTTAGTAAAAAGGATATTGCCCTGTCATTAAAAAGGACAGCAGGTGAGCAGAGATATAGAGACCCCCCATAAGGGTATGAATGACAGGGTTGCCTCGACTTGCTATGAAAAAGAAAATGAGTGTTTCTATTTCACACACAGAGACAGATCCACAAGACACTCCAGACGGATTTCAGGGGCTCCAAGGGCCCAGAGCTATCCAGCACCCCTAGGAATGAACCTAGTGAAGATGTCCTTTCAGTGAAGGTCACCTGGGAAAGGAGAGCGCCTTGGCCAGACCTTCTAGGTTAGGGCAGCTGGTGACCCGCTGTCCACACGCCTGAGAGGAATAGTCCTGGGGATGCCTGAGTGTGACGGTGTCCCACCAAGGCAGCCGCCCGTTCCCCTCTATCTCTGCCACAGGCTACTGCCTGCCACTTTCTGCCTCTAGTCCCACTGAAGTCAGGGAGCAGTAACCAACCCTGACACACCCACAGGCTCCTGGGCTGCTGGGCCCCATCCCAACCTCTAACCTGTGAGGCCCTAGACATCCCAATCTCATCCTGTGACCCTGGGGACAGGCAAGCCTGACCTATGACCTCGCTGTCACAGTCACTGACCTGCGGTGCCACGGTGACTCAGGGGAGAGCCTAACTCCTGAGCTGTACTCACACCCCTGCAGGCCCGCTGGAGCTTCACGGAGGGGTCTCAGTGCACAGCATGATACCCTTTGCCCAGCAGTCCTGTGTCAAGCCAGGCACCCCCAAATGAAGGGAGTGGCCAGGTGGGGAAGGATTCTAGAAGGTGTGGGGGAGAGGTGCTGTAGTCCTGCTCCCTGTGACGGCCAGGATGAATCAGAGAGAGGGCGAAGGCAGTAGGGAGAGGGAAGGAAGACAAGGACGACGGACGAGGCCTCCGGGACCCCAAGAATAGTTTCTCTTTCAAGTCCCACGACTAATCCCAGAAACACCAGAGGCACTGTGGCCTCTTCTGGAGGTCCTCAGGATCTTCTGAAGGACGGGGCGAGACCCTGGATGGGGCAGTTGGCATGTTGTCCCGGCATGGAAGGGAGGACCAGGAATCACCCTTCACCTGGGCGGGGCTGTGTTTCAGCTGGAGGACTGGGCCAGTGCTCATGGATGGGCTTTGCTCCTCTGTCACATGGGCAGCCCCTGTCCACAGGGCCATGGCTCAGGACCCTGTCGCAGCGTCTGGCCTCATGTCAGTGTCATGCTTGGGGTTTCAGTGAAGAGCCAAGGAATTGTGGAGCTTGGCTGAGGAGACAGACCAAGTTCTTCCTCCCCCTTCATGGTGAAGTACATCATTGCTAATCCCTGAGTCTGTGTTGCTAATTACTGTGTTACAGTATTTTTAATTACTGAGTCAGTGGCTCAGTATATTTTTTTGTTTTGCTTTTCAGGTTATACCCGGCAATGCTCAGGGGTTACTCCTGGCTCTGCACTCCAGGAATTACACCTGGAAGTGCTCGGGGGACCATACGGGATGCTGGGGATAGAACTGCGTGCAAGGCAAATGCCCTAACTGCTGTGCTATCACTCCAGTCCCTCAGTAATTTATTTTTAAATCAAATTGCCTCCAGGATTATTAAAAGGGTGTGTGTATATTTATGTGTGTGCATGTGAGTGTATGTATGCATTTGTGTGCACACATGTGAGCGTGTATGCATGTATGTGCACACATGTGAGTACATCCATGCACATATACACGTGAGTGCATGTGTGCATGTATGTGCACACATGTGAGTGTATGTATGCATATATGCACACATGCATGTGCATGTATGTGCACACATGTGAGTGTATGCATATATGCACACATACGTGTGCATGTATGTGCACACATGAGAGTGTGTATGCATGTACATCCATACATATGTGTGTGCATGCATGTGAGTGTGTGCATGTGTGAGTGCATGTGACTGTGTATGTATGGCACCTGAGTGTGTTCATGCATGTGTGTAGACACCTATGTGAGTATGTATGTATTTGTGCATGCATGTAAATGTGTGTATGCATGTGAGTGCATGTGTATACCCCTATGTGAATATGTGCATGTGTGCACACCTGTGTGAGTGTGCGTGTGTGCGCCTGTGTGTGAATGTTCATGTGCATACATGCCTGTGTACATGCATGTGTGGGAGTGAGTATGCAAATGTAGGTATGCCTGTGTATGCATGTATGTGAGTGTGCCTGTGCTTGTGTGCTGTGTGTATACATGTGTATTAGAGTGCCTATGTGTGAGTATGTGTATGCATAACTGTGTATGCATGTGTATGCATGACTGTGTATGCATGTGTGTGTGTGTGTGGTGTGCCTGTGTGCATGCATGTGTAAGTGTGAGTATGCACATGTGTGCATGGCTGTGTGCACATATGTGTGGGTGTGCACGTGTGTATTCTCACGCTGGATTTCTTCCTCTATGAAATGTTCCTTCTGTGCATTAGAGGAGGGCCTGTGCCCCCTTCTCCAGCTATTCACTGGGAGGCCCAGGCCTGGTGATGTCGATAAAAAGACACACGCACAAGTTAGTTTAATGGCAGTGCTGGTATGTGGCAGGTGATATTTCGTGAGAACCGGGGCCCTACTCCAGGGTCCTGGAACCTGGAACCATGTCGGCCTCCTTGTCATGTCCAGTCCCCATGGTCTTTTTACTCCAGAGCTCTGTCCCCTGCTGGAGATCCGGAGCTTTGGATGGAGGAGAGCAGCTCCTGGTTTTCTCCAAACATCCCTCAGGCGCACTGGCGTGAGTCACAGTGTGGGGGAGATGGGTCCCATGCCAGGGAACAGGGTGGCATCAGAGTGGCCTGGAAGCCTGACCCCTCACTTGTCCAGCTCGCATGACTGGCAATAGTTGAGTCACCCAGACCAGCCAGAGTGGGAGCAGCTGGTGGCATCACCCCTGGTTCCCCCAACCTGGGGGCAGGTCCTGGCAGGTAGAGACAGAGAGTGAATTGAATGGGTAAGTTACAAGGCTCCTTTCTTTAGCTCCCTTCGCCTGGTGATGACCTGTCCAAGGAAGTGTGTGGCCGACACAGAGACAGGCTGACAGAAGCCGTGAATCAGAGGCTAAGCCACACTGGCACAGGCTGACACGGTGCCCTTGCCAACTTGCACAGCCCATGGCCTCCCCGACGACTTGTAATGGACAAGGGTTATTTTTTGCTAGGCCCATGTTCACTCCCTCTTCTGGGAACTGCACCTCTATATTCCCCTGGGGGTTCTTGCTCCCCAAAGCTCAGACCCTCTGAGGGTTGGCTCAAAGCCCAGCTCCTAAGACAGGCTTGAGGCCCAGGCTGGAACCAGCAGTGCTTCCCGCCTCCCTGGCCTCAGGAATGGGCTCATAACCAAACCCATCTGAAAACTGGTCGGGGGGATGTGGACAAACGCCTGTTCTTGCTGTTGGAACTGACAGTCACTCAGGAATCCGAACTCTGTCACTTGTGTTGGCCACCAGTAACTCTCAACAGGACTGAGAGTAGAGCTGACAACCAGGGTCCCAAAGGTAAGGGGAGAAACTATCCTAAATCACACCCACGAGGCCCCTGGGATTCACGCATGTGGCCCCAGTCAGAACCAGGGTTCTTGGAAACATCTTCCTCTTTGATGGAGTTGGCAGCTGGGACTCTAGTATCCACAGAAAAGCCACATGCAGCCACAGGAAAGGCCGTGGAGATATGGAAGCCATGGCAAGCTGAGAGGGTTTCTCAGAGGTGAAGACGCACAGCAATGTTGGCTGACATCTTATCGGTCACTTTGGACAGAGCAAACCAAGCTTTGGGTGCAGGACAATGGAAGCACAGAGCAAGATCCTTGAGCTCAGCCTAGGAGAGAAGAGACTGAACTCCAGGGACAGTTACTGGACCAGAGAAAGCAAGAGGACCCAAGAGGCAGACACTGGAGAGGAAGGGGAGAGTTTGGCCTGATGGATGTTAAGTTCTAAGCTGCCCGCAAAGAAGTGCGGTGGTAGTGCCCATCTGGCATGAGCAGTTCTTGAGGTGAGGATGCAAATGTAGCCTAAAGACAACGAGTGGGGAGTCAGTGTGGCAGAGGGTGACAGGAAGAGAGTAGGCAGGGGCGGATGCATCGGCAAGAGTCAAGGAAGAGAAAAGGGGGCATCAGACAGAAGCTTCTGAAAGATGATAGTATTGGACAAGATGAGAGGCAACAAAGAAGGAAAAGAGAAAGAATGGCTGAGATGGAGAGTTGTTGAGGAGATGTCTGAAGGGGAGCAAGAGAATTCTTTGTTAAAAGCAAGGGGCCAGGGGCCAGAGTGATAGTCCAGCGGGTAGGGCATTTGCCTTGCACGCAGCCGGCCCATGCCAGGCCGGGTTCGATCCCTGGCATCCCATATGGTCCCAGAGCACTGCCAGGGTAATTCCTGAGTTCAGAGTCAGGAGAAACCCCTGAGCATTGCCAGGTGTGACACAAAAAAAAAAAAAAAAAAGAGGGCCAAAGATACAGAGAGAGAGAGAGAGAGAGAGAGAGAGAGAGAGAGAGAGAGAGAGAGTGTGTAGTGTATACGGGGTTAAAGCACCTGCCTTGCATGTGGCCAACCCCAGTTCAATCACTGGCACCACAGAGGTGCCAGGAATAATCCTGTACCCCAGAGCCAGGAATGATCCCTGAGCACAAAACCAGGAATGTTTCTTGAGCACAGAGCCAAGAACCATCCTTGATCACAGAGCTAGGAGTAATCTCTGAGCACTACTGGGTAAGGCCTAGAAGCACACACACACACACACACACACACACACACACACAAAGGGGGAATCGATAAGCAAAATCAAATGTCAAGATCAAAAATAGTCAATCTGGGAACTATTCCCCATTTTGGATCTTCTGGGAAGCAGTTTCACAGCGTGACAGAGCTCTAAGCCAGACATCTCACAGACAGCGATAGGCAATTCCTCTCCTGAAAGCTCCCTTTGCCTCTTTCAAGGGAAACAAAGTGCGGGCTGCCTAGTCTTTCCCTGAAGCTACACATGTACCTTCTTGTCACTCCTTTTCCTTCAACCTTTGAAAGTCACACTTGGTGGTTTGCAGGCAAGTGACTCCTCCCCCCCAGCTGCCCCCTTCCAGGAATGCTTATTGAGACACCATGGTTTGCAAAAGTGGTTTGTAACAGTTGTTTCAGGCACACACATTCCAACACCAACCCCACTACCAATGTCCCCTTCCCTCCACCAGTAGCCCCAGGTTCCCTCTCCCTTGGCAGGTACATAACATTTATTTCATATTTCTTGGTCCAATAAAACTTAAAGGCAAATAGAATTATCAGGAAATAAGTCAATTTGTGATGATGAATTGCTATATGTTTTGAACAGTCTAGCAGAGGACAACTACGTACACTGTTAGTGAGTGCCTTGTTTAATGTCCCATGACGGATGTTTCTCCTGACCTTAAAAAGAAGCTCTTTCACCATTCGAATTTCTTCCTTGCTGAAGTTTCTGTTCATTTCTTCTCCCCATTTTTTGATGGGGTTGTTTGTTTTCTTCTTGTAAAGTTCTACCAGTGCCTGATATATCCTGGATATTAACCCCTTATCAGATGGGTATTGGGTGAATATTCTTTCCCATTCTGTGGACTGCTTTTGTATCTTAGTCACTGTTTCTTTTGAGGTGCAGAAGCTTTTTAGTTTCATGTAGTCCCATATGTTTATCTTTTCTTCTAGTTGGTTTGTTAGTGATGGTTCATCTTTGAAGATGCCTTTAGCTTCAATGTCATGGAGGGTTTTTCCTATATTTTCTTCAATGTACTTTATGGATTCAAGTCTGATATTGAGATTTTTAATCCACATATGAAAAAAATGCTCATCATCACTAATCATCAGAGAGATGCAAATCAAAACAACAATGAGATACCACTTTACACCACAGAGACTGGCACATATTCAAAAGAACAAGAACAAGTGCTGGCGTGGGTGTGGGGAAAAGGGGACACTCATCCATTGTTGGTGGGAATGCCGGCTGGTACAGCCTTTCTGGAAAACAATATGGACATTCCTCCAAAGACTAGAAATTGAACTCCCATCTGACCCAGCCATACCACTCCTGGGAATCTACTCTGGGAAGCCAAAAATACGCAGTGGAAACACCATCCCTACTTTTATGTTCATAGCAGCATTATTCACAATAGCCAGAATCTGGAAGCAACCAGAGTGCCCGAAAATCAATGACTGGATAAAAAAGCTTTGGTACATCTACACAATGGAATACTATGCAGCTGTTAGGAAAAATGAAGTTATAAAATTTGCCTACAAATGGATGGACATGGAGAAGATTATGTTGAGCGAAATTAGCCAGAAGGAGAGAGACAGATACAGAATGACTGCACTTATCTGCATAACATAAATATATAGGTACATATTATGATACCAATATCCAAGGTCAAGTGAAACATACATCAGGAGGTCCTGTCAAAGGTGGAAATTATCACAAACGTGTGGGAGTCAGAGTCTAGGTAAGACAGAAAATGGAACAGTGTGCTAACAATTGTTGAGGGTACTTATGCCAACCTAGAACTGAGCATTAAATAGACGCAAAAAAGATACACATGACAACCCTTTAATGTATGTTCTGTAATCCATAGTCTGGAGGGGAAGGAAAAGAGAAAGAGAGAGAAAGGGAAAGAAATAAAGAACCTGCCATGGAGGAGGGCTGGGGAGGGGGAGGGAACCGGGGACGTTGGTGGTGGGAGATGGGCACTGGTGGCGGGATGGGTGCTGCAACACTGTATGACCAAAACCCAAATATGAACTTTTTAATTGTATATCTTTGTAATTGTAAAAATAAAAAATTTAAAAAAAATAAAAAAATAAAAACAACAAAAAAAAGAAGCTCTTTCAATAAACACTTCTTGCAAAACTGGTTTCAAGGCTTTGAACTTCCCTAAACCGTTGCCTGTTCATGAAAGTCTATCTTTTCTTCACATCTAAATGATAATCTGGCTGGATAGTACATTCCTGGTGAGGTGTTCAAGGTGTTTGTTTCATTGCCTTTTTGTACTATAGCCTTCCATATTCTCCTGGCTCCTAGAGTCTCATTTGATAGATCTGCTGTACATCTAATGGGCTTTCCTTTGTATATAAGTCCCTTTTAGATCTTGCTGCATTCAATATTCTGCTCTATTTTTGGATTTTTGTCATTTTGAGTATAACGGTGTTGGAGTTCCCTTATTGGTTCTAATTTCACTTGGACCCTAGCAGAAAGCACATGACCATCTTCCTCAGCCGAGTGGATCACTCTTGCCTGAAGTCAAATTCAGCACCTTACAGGAATTCTCACTGTAATTCAATCAGCAGCTTGATAAAATCAATGAAGTATTCATAACACTAAAATTCATATAAATGCTTAAAAACTCAGAAGAGCTCAGATCTAGGTGGTGTTTATAAACAATAACCACTGGAATATCTTAAATAATTGGAATCATCAGGTAACCAGCCTTTGATACAAATAAGACAGACTATGAAGATGGGGTCTCTCAGGACCGGAGCAATAGCACATGGGTAGGGTGTTTGCCTTGCACGCAGCCAACCCGGGTTTGATCCTCGGCATCCCATATGGTCCCCTGAGCACTGCTAGGAGTAATTCCTGAGTGAAAGAGTCAGGAGTAACCCCAGAGCATCGCTGGGTGTGACCCAAAAAGCAAAAAAAAAAAAAAAGAAGAAGAAGAAGAAGAAGAAGAAGATGGGGTCTCTCAAGAAAGATTCTGAAGAAGAGGTTTGACAAGGGAAGGTGAGAGACAAGGAAAGGCTTCTCAGGCTTAGAGGGTGTTCTCAGTGGACTGGTTTGGTTACAGGAATTATGTTCAACCTCAGAGACACAAAAGCTGATGCGGCAGGATCCTCTTCTCCATGACAGAACCAGATCTGGTTTTCTTTTTTTCCTCTTTTCTTTCCTTTTTTTTTTGTTAAATTTATAATGGAGTGACAGCATACCTGAAACAGCCCAGGTATGCTGAACCAGAGACTCTCAGACATGGGGCAGAGCTGCTACTTGCTCTCCCTGTGCCCAGCCACTCATGAGGCGCCCAGGAGGCATGGCGGGTTCTAGCCCTGGCCTGCCACCCCAGCAGAGCCTCACAACAAGCCAGAGGACACCCCCTACTCCATGGGGCCTGCCATTTTCCACATCTGGACTTCCCTATCGTCACAACTCCACCCAGCAGACCAGACTATCACAGCCTGGCTAGCGCAGCCGCTAGCGGCAGTGCGGTTCATCAATAAATGCTTTATTTAGAGGTGACTACAACAGTATGCCACCCGCACAGCAAGCCTGGCAAGCTGCTCGTGTAGTATTTGATATGCCAAATGCCAGTAACATTTATATTAGGTCATTCCCATGACCTAATATAATGGTCTGAGGCTCTTTATGTTCCAGGAGCAAGCGGATGCCTTTGAGTTCTACTAGCATGATACAGGACATATGGAAATATTACTGGTGACTGCTCTAGCAAATAGATGATTAACGGGAAGACAGTGATAGTCATAGTGATAATGGAGTGGGAGTTTTTTCTTAAATCATTTTAAAAATGTATTTTATTATTTATTTTTAATTTGTTTTTTTAAAGTTTATTTTATTGAGTCACCGTGCCATATAGTTAGAAGGCTGTTCATGATTGGATTTCAGTCACACCATGTCCCACCGCTTATCCTTTTCCCTGTGGAACCTGCTTTCATTTCCCCTGCAGGGAAGAAGTGAATCTCGGGACTCTTTCCTGCCTTGCACTGCCATCGGAAATCATTTCTATTGGGGCACCCCTCTTTTAGAGGTCACTTATTCCCAACATAGCTGCGTTCATTGGGTCATTGATAAAGTCCCGACGGTATCCATTCAAAATAGCTCAGGGTTCAGGTGTAGTGTAGCATTGGGTCTGATGCCAGGTATGAACCCCAGAACCATGTGATCCCCAGAGCTCTGCTGAGAACATCCCTGGATAACTCCCGGCACCACCAGGGGACAGGGCATTCCCAGCAATGCGGGCCCTGAGTGGTCCCATCTCCTCAGCCCCTGTGTTCAGCAGGGATTGGTTGCCCTAGAGTGGCTAGAAGGGGCCTCCTGAACCCCACCTGGAAGGACCCCTCAATTTTTAAAAATCTGTCTACTGTGTCCTTTAAGGCTGCTTTTCTTGCCTTTACTTAGGCCACACAGAAGGGCAAGATACCAGAGCAGGTTAGAAATCCGTATCCAGAGCCCCGTTTCCTGGGCACGGGTCAGACTCTGCAGTTTGTCTGGGTGCCCCCGGATGGCCACTGCCCTTTCTGCAGGGGGCTCCCGGACTGTGAGACGGCCAAAAAGGATCACAGGGGCTCAGCACCAAGCTCCGCGGAGAGGCCAGCTCGTGCTTACAAAGCATCACAGTAGTTTAGAACCAGCTGCGTAGGGAGGGGCTGTTGGTTGTCATGGTGGCATGAAGAGCGTTAGCAGGCAGAAGCTGACTGTGGCTTAGGGATTACAGCACTGGACTTGGGGTGCTGCCATCAATGGGACATCACGGGTGATGGCATCGAGCCAAAGACAGGAGGACCGGACATCACGGTGATGTCCGTAATGCGTGACTGTGACATCACGGTGTATGTGACATCACTACGTGCCGTCCTACACTGGTTTCTCAGAGGTTTCTTTCAGCCTGCTGGTCCTGCGGCGCCCACCCCAGGCAGACCCCCTACTCCCCAAGGACGTGGCATTCCCACTTTGCACCGCCTGCTGCAGCCTTTCCGGCTGTCAGGCGTTGCGTCTTTCTGAAGACGAATCATCCCCGTTTCAGAGGGAAAGCAGCAACGTGCTCTCTGCAAATAGCTGCATCACTTTAAAAAAAATCCCACATCCCGTCGCTTCCATTTGGAGCATTTCTAAAGTTTTCCACTGGATCCCTTCTGGGGATCGGAGCGCCAGGGGACGGGAGCTATAAACAGCCGCGTGGCCTTGGTGGCTGCTGCCAATGTGAGGCACCCAGCTGGGACACGAGAGGGAGCCGGGCCTTAAAGGGGCATAGAGAGAGGCCAGAGGGGCAGCGCCCTCCCAGCCAATGGCACTGCATGCCCAGTGTATGTGCCCTGCCCTTCAGCCACTGGCCTGGAGTATAGGGCGAGCAGAATAAGGACCTCGGAAAACTTGGGTCCTCAGAAGCAGCCCATGGCTCCTGATCCAGGGAACTGGGAAAGGGGAGGAATGTCTAAAAAGAAATGACGAGTTGAAATTCAACCCAGAGATTCCAAGTGGCAGAGCAGGCACTTAGTACCCAGTGGCAGGGGATGAGGCTGCCGCCCCCCAAAAGTGCCTGTTCCTTCAAGCAGGCACTTTCTGAGTGTGGAGCCGAGGGTTATTGCCTGGAACCACGTCTCAAGCTGGCGTCTGCATGTCTCGTGCTTGCTGTATCCGAAGTGCAGCTCCATTCCGAGCTGCCTCATTCCTGGCAGGCACCAGCTTCCAAGTGAGTGCAAACCAGGCAGGTCCCTACGGGCCTCTTCAAAGGCCCCGTCTGGCCAGAAGGTGACTGGGCAGCCTGATGCCTCCAAGGAGTAGGCCCAAATTCACTGGCATCCCCGAGGTGTACGCATGAGGTCGGGAACACCATGGAGTTACTTTTCTCTCTTTTACCTCCTCTCTTTCTCTTTTTCTTCCTTCCTTCCTTCCTCTCTCTTTTTCTTTCCTTCGCTCCCTTCCTTTCTTTCTCTTTTGCCACACCAAGTGTGCTCAGGCCTTACTCCTGAGTGCTCAGGGGTCACTCCTGACAGTGCCAGGGCTCAAGCTGGGCTTGGCTGCATGCAACGCAAGTGTCCTCTGTTGAGTGTCTCTTAGGCTCCACAATGACTTTCTCCCCTGGCTCACATTCAGTCTGACTGACCTTTCAGGAGATAAAGCACCTCTGAACTTGATGCCCACCTGTCACTGGGGTGAAATAGAGAGGCAACACCCTGGCACTTGCTTTCAAATTGCCTTTGGAGAAAAAAAAACTCCACAGGTGTGAGTCACACAGAGGACCCAGGATGTGGTCAGCAGACTCAGGAAAGGAGGAAGCTGGTGAGGGCTGGGAGCGGAAGTGGGGCGGGAGCAACCAGGAGCACTCACTCACTCAGGGGCCTGGTCTTCCCAGAGGAGCAGGTCGGATCACAGAAACTGCTGACTGGCAAAGATGGCAGGAGAGGGGATGCCTGGGCCAGGCCCAGACCAGTGCTGGCTCGGGCTCGGTGTGCTACCAGGGAACTCCTTCAAACACTCACACGATGATGGCTGCGCCTTTATGCCATCCTTCAGAGGAGAGCTTCCCTCAAAAGGGGTCTTAAGCCTCTGACGCATCTATCACAGGGAGGGGAGGGGGCTGGGGCTTAGAGGACTTCGAAGCATTTCTTTCGAGGGAGAAAGATGGGGAAAACACGTCATATATCTTAGCAACAGTAATGTCCTGTTATTCTTCAAAACTGCTGGGACCTCATTAGGGCCTATGAAAACATCGCCTCTAAGTACCGAAAGGTCATAAATCTCGAAGCGCCCAGGAGAGTGGGTAGAGGAGGGGAAGGAGGAGGAAAGGGGGGAGGAGAAAGCGCAAAACCAAGCAGGAGAGAGTCCATCCATCTGGTGGGTGCTCCTCAGGGCGGGCGCCAGCACCTTTTCTTCAAGCCGAGTCGCTGACTGGCTTCCCAGAAGGACCGTGTGAATTCCGCGGCCCTCGACAGACTGATAAGGTAGAAGACTGCATTGGATACTATAAAACCATTGTTCCCAATTAAGAAAATCTGTTAGGGGCCAGAGAGATAGTCAAGCGTCAGGCAGAGGTTCAGCCTGGCTGTTTTCTCCTTACTCGCTGATTGGCGCAGAGCCAAGGAGCATCTTCCCGGCCAAATGCCTGGACAGGGTTGCAGAGACTCTGCAGCTCATTTGTTCTCCTACAGAACTGAAAAATAGTCACAGATGATACATAATAGACCATAAAAAACCCAAGAGTGACAGTCCAGAGGAGAGCTTTGTGGGGGACCCAGCCGGGCAGAGCCTGCAATGAATCCCAGCCGCAGAAAATCCATGTTCTTTAGACAGGGAACAGGCTGGTTGGCTTTCAACAAATAATCCCATGGCCCTCTGTGTAAGATGACTTGACTTTCATAAACTTAGCTAGTACCTAAATAAAAGGCTGAATTGCTAAATAATTAGTTTTTAGAATCACAAATTGAATAGATTTGATTCTATTTTGATATCAATGATGCATTTACATCATTGATATCAAAATAGAATCAGGGGTCAGAGAGAGAGAGAGAGAGAGAGAGGCAGAGAGAGAATGCTCAGGGGTGAAGATTCTTGCCTTGCCTTGACCAACCCCTGACTCAATTCCCAGCACCATTTGTGGTGGGTTGGCCCCCTCACCCCTCCCCCAAGCAAAGAGGCAGGAATAACTAACCCCAGAGCACCTCCAGGTGTGGTCCAAAAACCAAAGGAACCTAGAACTGAGCATTAAATAGAGGCAAAAGGATACACATGACAACCTCTTAATGTATGTTCTGTAATCCATAGTCTGGAAGGGAAGGAAAAGAGAAAGAGAGAGAAAGGGAAAGAAATAAAGAACCTGCTATGGAGGGGGCTGGGGAAGGGGGAGGGAACCGGGACGTTGGTGGTGGGAGATGGGCACTGGTGGAGGGATGGGTGCTAGAACACTGTATGACCAAAACCCAAATATGAACTTTTTAATTTATATCTTTTTTATTTGTATATCTCACAGTGGTATAATAAAATACCTTAAAAAATAATAAAAGTACTTTTAAGCTGTAAAAAAAAACCAAAGGAAAATAATAAACACTCCTCTCTGAGCAATCTGCACCCAAGAAGAAAATCCATGTCACCAAGGAAATTTCACATTTAATTTCAGGCTTCTACCTTATCCCCACCCGCATTCCCCGCACCACGTTGTTCTGAGGCTGGAAACAACGTCCTCTTTTCTCTGCTTCTACGCTGAATGTTTCTCCTGAATCTGAATCAGTCTCTGGTTGCCTGGGATGGTGTGAAGGGAGTGAGAGAGGCGGTGCCTTGGGCAGTGCCTTCTTCTGCTGCTGCTACTGTCTCTGGCCGTTGAGGTCACGCAAAGCTGTTTGTCAGAGTGCATCGGCAGGTTCTTCAGAGCCATCCTTCCGAGGCCCCCGCGCTTGTCATAGCTCCCACTCCCCTGGGCCACCTCTGTCCATAGTGGCCACATTGTACAGACTCCCTGGAGGCTCCCTTGCCCTAGGTCAGCTGCTTCTGGGGTTGAACATGACACCAGACATTTATTTCCAATAGGGTGGGGTCTGGAACTCCTCCATGATCCTGCCCCCTACCTTCAGTAAAGGAAAACCCATGAACGCTGGGCCCAGGGCATGGAAAAAGCAACAACAGGCCTGAAAGTTCATCCAAACCCCACCAAGACTCAACACCCAACCCAAGTCCAGTGTCCGTGCCCAGCCAAGAAGGGATGTATGCCATCGACCTGGAATTTCCAGGCAGCCGTGCTAAGACACCCCTCAGGGAAGGCAGCTTTGCCAGAAATCATCATTTTCTTTTGCCCATAACCGTGTCTTACCCATTTTCTAGCAGAAAGAAGAAAGCACCTTTGTGCAGCTCCTTACAACACCTTCTGCTTACTACAGGGATCGTTGTCCAATTCATGGATCATTTAATAAAGTCAACTATATCTCTGAAATGTTCTCCGAAGTGATTTGGTTTTTAACAGTCTGGGGCACGGGGGTAGGAGACGACAATGGAATAAATCAGCGCATTGGCACAAAAACAGAAAGCGAGGAGTCTGTCTCATTTTAAAACCAGGCGTTTCCAGTTTCAAAGCGAAACATGGAAGCCGCGTAGCGTGGAAAGTAAGCAAGATCTGATCCAGCCTTTGCTCGCAGACCATGGGCTGAACTCCGACGACCTTGCTTTGCCAGTGGAGAGCCATGGAGGGGCAGAAGAAGCAGGAAATGAAGCCCGCAGCCCACCCACGGCGGGGAACTCTGGTATAAGAGGAGGAACCGCAGTGCCGACAGCCTCGGCACGCAGGAAAGAGGAAGCAAAGCCACACAGAAAGGGAAAGTAGGAACCACGCCAAACGCAGCATTCCTAACTCCGACCTTCACGCACACCGCACTGATATACTCCACATTGGTGGTTTGGAAAAAGACGTTGAGATAATGGAAACTAAACCCTCTCCAGTTGTGCCTTCGGCCTCTCAAAGAAGCCGTCCCTATTCCCAAAAGGAATGCAGCCTCAAGAGTCTCAGAGAATGCCCACAGATGCTTCCAGAAAGATAAACACCAAAGGAAACAAGATGCTGTGAGCAAACAGCAACACGGGAAGCACACATGCATGCTTGCATACGCACATGCTTGCACACGTATGTGTCTCTGGAAGCTGAGTGTGTGGGGTTGGGCAGGGAGAGGGGCTGGCACTCAAGGCTTTTCCATGCTACATGCTGTCCGATGGCTCAGAATGACAGTATTCTCACCAGCACTCCTGCCAAGAGGGACAGGGTTTCTCAGCACCAACCCGCAGTAAAATCTCCCACTGTGTCTCTCTCCATCCCTTTCATATCTCTGATTCTAAAGCAAGTCTTACATTCCCTTTCTGTGCTGGGCTTGACTTTCAAAGGACCGGATTGACCAAGCGTGCACATGTGCACATACAAGTGTGTGCCTCCACTATAGCAGGCGCTTGTGCACCACAACCAAAGGGATTCAACTCTCCAGGAACACCTCAGCTAAAAGAAGTGAGTGGACCCCAGTCACCACAGCAACAAATGGGGAAAAACATAAAATAAAATGCTAAAAAAAAAAGACAAAAGGACCAGGGATGTAGGTCTACTGTAGAATAAACACAGCATACAACAGAAAGTCTGTTGGTCACCCAGGAATTACCATGCAAGACCACAATGATATAATACTAAATAGGTTGTCAGAAATAGTGCAGGCTCAGGGGCCAAAGAAATGATAGTAAAGTGGGTAAGTCACTTGCCTTGCACACAGCCAACTGGGATTCAATCCTTGGCATCCCATACAGTCCCCTGAACACTACCAATAGTAACTCCTGAGTGCAGAGCCAAAAGGAACCCCTGAGTATCGCCACGTATACAAAAATTTAAAAACTATGCAGTTTCATCAATTGTGAGACATCACACTTATGAGAATGGCTCCTACTGAAAATAGACAGAAACTACAAGTGCTGGCAGGGACATGGAGAAAAAAAAAGCATTCTTGTTCAATGCTGGTGGAGCTAAGGAAATAGCAGAGAGATGTCTCAAAATATCGGACAGTAGAATCATCATGCAGCCCAATAATTCCACTCCCGGGCAGCTACCCCAGAATGCCAATTCATAAAAATATAGGTACACCAGTGCTCAAGGCAACATTTCTACAATAGCTAAGGAAACAAGGCAGAGCCTGCCAGCAGGGTGAAGCAGCTGAACTAATCAGCACATAATGGAATACCACTCAGCAATAAGGACGCAAACTTGCCAACACATGGGGCCTGGGAGGGAGCATGTTAAGTAAAATAAGTCATTCAGAGAAAGACAGACTAAATGACCTCACTCATAGGTGTTCCATAAGGAAACAAAGCAGAGGAGCAGACAATGCCTGTAGAGAAGAAATGTTTGAACTCTGATGTCAGAACTGAGGTCACCAAAGTGGCCCAGGGGATACTGGTAGATGGATGCTGGTACTTTGGTGGTGGACCTGGTGTGGTCACATTTTACCTGTAAAACATACAAACTCTTGCACTCTTGTAAACAAGTTACCTCAACAAAAAAAAAATATATAAAAGGAAAATTCAATAATATCCACATTGGCTTTAATGAAGCAACTGGGCTCCCATAGATGCAGCTGAGAGTGAAGCCAAGAACAAGATGTTCCAGAAGATAAAAATGAAAAGATCCTTTCAACTGGGAGATTCGAGATAGCCTTCCGGAAGGCTGCGAGCCATGGCTGGAGAGTAAGTTATTCAGACCACAGAACTCGGGCAAAGAGAAGACTAGACGTAAAGAGGCTTCAACTGGTCGCCGGTGTGGCATGTTTGGGGTGGGAAGAATAGTCAGATGGCAGGGGCAGGAGAAGCTTGGTCAGGAAGATGCCAAGTTTTGGTCTGGTGTACAGGGAAGGATCACTCCTCCTATTTTCTGCACAGGATATTGACTTTGGAAGGGAGGAATGTTTGGACCACATCTAATGGAACTCAGGATTCACCCCTGGTGGTGCTCAGTAGTGCTGGAGATCAAACTGGGGTGGGCAGGTTGCAAGGCAAGAAGAGCCTTAACCTGTGTACTCTCTCTAACTCCAGAATTCTGATTGTTATCAGGAGGCATGGGTTTGAGCAGGCATAGGAGCAATGGGTGGAACACTAGTCCTGCAGATAGCTAACTGGATTCCATCCCTGGTAGTACATAGGGTACCCCTGAACACAGTCAGGAATGACCCTGAGCACAGAGCCAGGAGTAAGCCCTGAGCACCAACAGGTGTTGCCCAAACATTCCCCTCCAAAATTATTTAAAAAATAGTGTTTAAGCAAAAGAATGACATTCCAGATTTGTATTCTTTTCAAAAATCTCTCTTGTTAATGGTTAATACTAGGAAAATGAGGAGGAGGAGGAGGAGAAGGAGGAGAGAGAGAGAGAGAGAAAGAGGGAGATGGGGCTCTGGCAGGAAGAGGTAAAATGAAAGCTTTGCTCGAGTGTGGGGTCGGACTTAGAAAACCATTGGCATCATGAATAACCTGGAGGAGAAGGGGGCTGAGTGAGGGACTGAGAGAGAGTCTTAGCTTGATTTTGCACCCACTGATTTGGGGACACTCAAGGGAACCCCATTCTCCTCTAGCTCCCAACCTGTGTCTAGTTGCAGGAAGTGTAAAAACAGTGTAAAAATGTGAAAATATTCCTCTGCCAGTTATATTTACTGCCTTTGGGACCCTCTGCCCTTGCTTCCTGATGGGGCCTCTATGTCCAGCTCTGTGTCCACACCAACCCTGACTGGAAGGATGTGTACACACACACCCCAGCTGGCCCTTCCATCCCCATCACACTGGTCCTCGAAACATCGCCTGCTCTCATGAGTGACTCTCCTCTTCCTCACCGAGCACCAGTACACCAACCCGAACCATCTGGCAAGTGCCAGTTCTTCTGGATGGCCCTTCTCCAAGTGATGTCCACCTTGGGCTATACCTGCAGAATGGGACCAGGTAAGCTGCTAACACAGCAAAGAAGGATTTGGAGGGGTGCCCCTAAGATCCATGCCCTCTGGCCAGCAGCAGGAAACCCAGGTCAAAAGAGGTCTGTAAGCACATGTGGGTGCCGTAGACGTTCTGCCAGGGGCGTCACGCATCACATACGGCTCACCCAGGGAAGAGGACTGAGTCTTCTAGAAACCACGGTCTTCTCTGCCAACATCTGCTTTAATGCTCTTCCCAGCTGTCTGCTCACAGCTTTTAAAATCAGGTCAGAGGGCAGAAAAGAGAGGAGGACATTTGGGCAAACAGAACCACTTTCCAGTTGGTAAGCAGGAGCAAAAGGGATTTGGGCTGGGTGGGGGGAAGTCCAAGCCTTTTCTCAAATATGCAGTCACAGTGGGGGCTGCCGAGGGAAAGGAGTAAAATTCAGGCTCCAAAAGCCTGCCAGCTCGGAGGCTGGATGGGCTGGGGAGTGAGAGCACCGTGACAGCTGCATTACTGGGAAGTGCTCTGACATGACCACTCTCTGGAGACCCGGAGGTACCTTGGCTGCGGGTTTCTGAGCTGAGACATACAGTGTCACCCCCGACCCTGATATTGAGGGAAGGGACCCATAGCAACTGGCGGCCCGCATCCCTTTCCATATATTCTTTAAGGCAACCCTTGCAACAGAGACGAACAGACCTCTGGTCACGCTTTATGAATTCCACTAGGCAAGTTAGTACCTGGAACGAAGTAGATTTGAAAGCCCAGATCTGATCTCCCCTATCCAGCTGGCTTCTGGCTTTGGGGGAGGGGGATTATACTACAAGACCCCTTTTCTGTGTTGGGATAGCTTCAACATGAGAGGGCTGAGAAATTTTATTTTCTCCTTCAGCGGATGCCTGGGCAATCCGTGACCAATGGTCCTTAGCCGGTATCGCCCTCGATGCTGAGCAATTGAGTTTTCCTTTGTAATGCCGCCCTTCTACTGTATTGGGATTTGGTCTACTTTCCACAAGATGGAGTGTCAAGGTAACTATATAAAAACTCACACTCACTTAGGTTTTGAATTCCCCCATCTGCTCACAGAAACGTGTCTGGAATTAACCAGACGGAGCCGTAGTATCTTACATTATAGAGCGGGGGCACTTAAGGCAGTGAATGGAATTCACAGTGGTTACCCTTTTGGGGGGGAGCCAAGAAACTCATCCAACTGGAGTTGGAAACCTGATCCTATATCTTGGGTATTCATTGGACCCTCGGCCAAAGCAATCACTCTGTCAGCCAATTCGGGTCCTGGGAACTGCCATCCGGAACCAACGCAGACACTCACGACCGAGTCACACACCGTTGCTTCCCTGGATGCCAAATCCTCATCTTTGCCCACTCTGATTCTTCTGGGCCTTGAATTTTCTTTCTTCTTTCTGCTGGCAAAACTTGGGGAGCTTTGCAAGCTTCCAGGATCCAGAAACCCATGAGTATTAAAAAGAAAAAGAAGAGGGGGAGTCAGGCGAGTCATTCGAAGGTGTGGAGAGATGGCACATTTTCAAAGGAGGGTCTTGGAGGAGTTTGTGTGCTTTTGGAAAAGACAAAATGGGGGAGCCAAAGGAAGCAGGGATTCTGGAGGCCAGGGAATGGGTCGAAAATAGCATAGAAGCCATGCCAACTTCTCTCCTCCTTTCTTTCCAACCTCAAAAGGAAGCCATAGGCAGGATTTGCTCCTGCAGACGTCTGTCTCCTACTTCCTAGTAATGGATGTGTTCACCATCACTCGCTGCTTAGACACACACGCCAGCCACTCAAGAACACTCAGACTTTTCCGATGAAGCAAAACAAAGACTTGGGCAAGGAACTTCCATTCTGGAAACTTCCATCCAGTCAACTTTAGGTTATCAGAGGGGTTATGTGAAAACAATTCAATGCACTGACCACATAGCACGTGCATAAAAATATTAATACCTCTGGTTCTTTCTCTGTCTTAACTATGAGCCCCCAGATCCTCCCCTAATCCAGTCAGCTATTCCTTTCTGTTGGGGGCGGGCGGAAACAGTATTCAATGCCACAGTGGCTGGAGCCCCACATCTGGATCATTGTTTCTAACCTGGACAAGTGCTCATTTTTAATGGGGGTCCACTAGACTGATGGGGTCATAGGACATGAACTGTGTGATCCATATGCTCAGGCCCTTGTGTAATGAAGTAGTCTCTGTCAACATATGAGCAGAGAGATGGGAAACGAGGCAACAAGAAGACAAGTTTCAGCCAAAAAACACATTCCCTGAAAATACTCTCTGCCCAGTGAGCAATAAGCAGGGGCTTCTTGTGGACCTAATGATCCGTGAAATGGTCTCAGACTTCTGGGCATCTGTGAAGAAATTTCCCCATGGCAGAAAGTTACAGGGATGCCTAATAAGTCACCAAAACCAGCTGATGAGGGCTGGGGAGATAGGTCAGGGGGACGGCACTTGCCTTGCATGTGACTGACCTGGGTTTGACTGAACACCTGCCAAGCTTGATGGCTGGAGTAAAGTAAACTGTGAGGTCCATGCACATAGAACTATTTCACTGGACCTTTCTGGCGGTGTTTGGATGCTGATCCAACAGCTGGCACAGCAAGTTTCATAGGAGTATCTGAGTGGCAGCCATGATAACCATCTGTGGACCAAGCAGTCTTAGAATTCCTTCCCTCCCCGTCACACATGCTGACCATCATGAAAATTAAATCAACAAATTGTCCCTGTCTGTTGTCTTGGCTTCACACCACCTACGTGAAACACCAGCTTCCATGCCTTAACCTAGGTCTCTCTCCTGCCTATCTGTCCCTGCCATTAAGCCCATAATGATCATCCATCCTGCAGAGCTACAGGGCCCCCTACCCACATTCTTAGTGGAAGAAGTGGGCACCCAAGGACTGGGGTAAGGCTGCACACTGGGAAAAGGACCTAAGTCCCGAGAAGCAGTGAGGACCGGAGACAAGGCTGCAGTCAGGTGCCAGAGGTCTGAAGATCTTAGCAGGAAAGATGGAAAATTCCTTCCAAGACAAGGTCATTCATGAAACCAGATGGCCAACATTCAAATGAAGCCTGGGGGAGTTGACAGCAAGCCTGTGCTCCCCTGCCTTCTACCATAAGCATCCCCACCATGGGTCCCAGGACTGTGGCCAAAATCTGACACCCTCCCAGCATCAGCTGGGTCCCAACAAACACTCCCTATCCTACCCCCGAGTCTGTTCTGCCCTTCCATTGAGTTCAGTCTTGGGGGGTCTCTATGGCCTGATACCCCCCTCCTAGGGCAGCACAGACTGGCTTTTGCTCTAGACCTTTCTTCCACCTGCTGCTAGTTGCCAGTCCAAGGCATGAATCAGTTTCATGATCATGTTGCTTCCTAACCATTGGCTGCATTTTATTTTTACTCCCTACCTGTACAAGAAAAAAAGCTTTTCAGCCACATCAGTGATAAAAAGTCCATGCTTCAGTCTTGTGTGTTGGATGTTCTAAGCCCAGGATCAGGAGATAGGACTGTGGTTGGGCGCATTTGATTCCCAGCACCACGTAGTCCCTCAGCACTGCCAGGTGCAGCCTGGAGGACACCCAGTCCCACCAGGCGTGGCCTTAGAGACTTTCTCACTTAGGGATTTTGGGGCCACCGTGCTGATGCTCAGAGGCCACCAGACAGTGCTGGGCCGTATGTTGCCCAGAGCTCAAACCACGTGCAAAGCTTGTGCCCTTACCCTTGTCCACCTCTTGTCCTGCAGCTTCTTTCTGAATCTTCACTTGATCACTTGAACACTTGATATCCTGTTATTCATCGATTTGCTCAAGCAGGCACCAGTAATGTTTCTATTTGTCCCAGTCACGTGCCAGTGTAGTCCAATGGCATCTGTTTGCTCCAGTAATATGAAGAGCCTCAAACCATTCATTCAAGGTCTTGACGAAGAAGTCTGACCATCTTGTAGGCCATGTGATCTTTTGACATCCCATGGGATCAAGTCAGTAATGGCTCTAGCCCAGCGGTTATCTCCAAGTTGCATTACATGTCCAGCTCATCTGATTTTTGACATCTTGGCAAATGAGACAGCATCCCTGACTCTTGATCATTGATGGGGGTTCGAACTCTGGATTCCTTCTCTAACTTGAGTGAGGCGTGATATTCCAAGCATAGCTCTTTTCGATTCTTCTTTGGGAGACCCGAATAGCGTCCTCATACTTCTTTTGTAGGGCCCAGGTATCTGAGGCGTATGTTAATGCAGGGAGAACTGTGGAGTCGAAGAGATATGCCCAGAGCTGGAGGTTCTTTGTCTGTTTAGCTATTTATTCGATGCTCTTGAAGGCATTTCATGCAGCTCTCTTCCTTCTGCACAGCTCAGGTTTTAGGTTGTTCATCATGTTGAGTTCTTGACCTAGGTACACATAACTGCTGTATTCAGAGATGTTTGTTCCATTGAGAGTGAATGGAGTATCTGGAACTAATTTGGTTTTCATGAACATTGTTTTGTTGAGATTCAGCTGTAGACCTACCTTTCCACATTCTCGGTCGAAGTCGGCCAGCATTTGTGCCACTTGGCTAATGTTTGGTGTTATTAGAACAACGTCATTAGTGAAGCGGAGGTGGTGTAGTTGCTGACCGTCTATCACTTCCATTTGTTAACAGGGAGAAATCATAGGGTTATTATTTATGATTAAATAAGGATGGGCTGGGGAAAAAATCAAGAACCTAGTGATAGGATGAGCGCTGGCGATAATGAGTAGACAGATAGGGCTAGAGCAATAGCACAGTGGGTAGGGCATTTGCCTTGCATGCGCTGGATCCAGGCTCCATCTCTGGCATTCCATATGGTCCCCTGAACAATGCCAGGAGTAACCCTGAGCAGAGCTGGGTGTGACCCAAAAAAGTAAAAAAAAAACAGACAGATACATAAGAGATGGAATATTAATAGGTAGCAAATAGATAAATGACATAGATAGTCCCAGACTGTTATTATCATAAATTGGGTAGTGAAGACAAGAGAAAATCTGATGTACACAATGGAACACTATATCACTGTAAGAAAAAAAATGCAGTTGACTGCAATGTAGCTGGAACCACAGAGTCTGTCATATTAAGTGAGGTAAGTCAGAGGGAGGACAGATAATGGATGAGCTCACCCTGACCCTGGTTTACAAAACTGGTACTAGCCAAGATGGATGGGGAGGGAATGAAGAGGTGGCCTGGAGGTGACATTAGGGACAGTGGCAGAGGCCTTAGGCTCTTTGGTGGTGTAAAGGAAACTGTGTGCATCAAAATCATAAACATTAACACTATTTTAGCCATATTGCCTAAACTAAAATAATCAAATTTAATAATAGTTCTTCATAAACTATTCTTCAACTATTTTCTGGAAGCCAGAAGTCTGAAATTAAGGCTTTGAAAACCCCACTCTCCTTCCTGGGGCTCATGGGAAGGCCTGACCTGGCCCTCATCTTGTCCAGGTTAGGTAGCCACCAGCATTCCTTGACTTATGGCCCCACCATCCCAATCTCACCTTTCCTGCACACAGTCAACTCTGCAGCCTGTCACCTCCCGTGTCTCCAAGATCACATGTCATTGAGTTTAGCATTTACTCAATAATCCAGACACATCTTTTTCATCTCAAGATTCCTTGGTGATATCTGCAAAGACCCTTTTTCAAACTGGGGTCATATCCTCCAATTCTGGGAATAAAGGATGGGTTCATGATTGTTTTTGAGGGAGTGAGGGGTGACTATTCGTCAGGCGATAAGTAGAGCATCAATGTGGCCTCTCCCACTTGCCCATTCAACTAAATTAAATTTTAGCCCATGTCCAGCATTATTCTCTTCTCACATCTGTCGTGATTGCAATTCACACAATCAAGTCACTGGGGTTATCTACATGCTCATCTGGAGTCACAAGCTCAGAGAAGTCTTACTTTTTCCTCTTTTTCTCAGGCAATTGCCAAACCAGATGCCAGAATATCTCACGAGACACTCTGATCCTTGGACTGTGTGTGCTGTAAGAGCAACCCTGTAACAAAAAAAAAACTGTACTGATGTCTCCTTGGTCTTCCTGAGCTTAGCGGCACCAAAGTACTGGCTGGTAACAGTCAAAATCTGGGCGCTGCAGGTGGACAAGAGTAAGACCTTGCCTAAAGCCTGTCTTCTGGTCAGGAAACCATCTTCATGCCCATGGTTCCAAGAACAAGGGAACATAGAAGATGCTTTTCGCTAGGGAAAAGATTTTATAAGAGAATATCACATTTCTCTCATCATTGCTGAAATAACTGCCCCCTTCCCCCACCCCCACAACAAGAGGTAATTTATTTAGGCAAGTGGGAGAAGATGATTGTTTTAACTGTTTTTCTTTCCTGCTTATTTGGTTGGGGGCATGTCGCACACTCAGGAGTGCTTGGGGTTAGTGGACTCTACACTCAAGTGTCATTCTTAGTGGTGGCAGGTAGAGGGGGAAATCTTGCACTGCAGATCAAACAGAGGATAAGACACATGCAGTCAACCGCTATGCGATTCCTGGTACTATCTGTGGTCCCTTGAGTCTCACCTGGAGTGACTCCTTAGCGCAGAGATATAATCCCTGAGTACTGCCAGATGTGACCCCAAAATAAACCAACAAACCACAACAATAAATTTATTTATTTTTTTTCAAACGAGATCGGGGGCGTTCAGGGTGGTCCAGAGACTCTCACACATGGGGCAGAGCTGTTCCTTACTCTCCCTGTGCACAGCCGTTCATGAGGCAGTCGGGAGGCATGGTGGGTTCTAGCCCTGGCCCACCACCTCGGCAGAGCCTCACAACAAGCCAGACCACCCCTCCTCACTCCACGGGCGCCGCCATTTTCCACTTTTGGACTTCCCTCTCATCAGAACTCCACCCAGCAGACCAGCCCATCACAGCCTGGCTTGCGCGGCCGCTAGGGCCGAGCGGTTCATCAATAAATGCTTTATTTGGAGGTGTTTAAAAGAGTTTGCCTCCCGCTCGACAAGCCTGGCAAGCTTCTCATGTTGTATATGGTATGCCAAATTCCAGTAACAATTATATTAGGTCATTCCCATGACCTAATATAATGGTTTGAAGCTCTTTATGTTCCTGTAGCAAGCCTATGCCCCTGGCTCTACTGGCATGAGACAGGACATATGGAGATATTACTGGTGCCCGCTCTAGCAAATAGATGATCAACAGGAAGATCGTGATCGTGATTTTTTTTTTTTGCTTTTTTGGGTCACACCTGGCGATGCTCAGGGGTTACTCCTTGCTCTGCATTCAGGAATTACTCCTGGTGGTGCTCGGGGACCATATGGGATGCTGGGGATTGAACCTGGGCGGCACAGGCCAGCCGCATGCAAGGCAAACACCCTACCTGCTGGGCTCCAGCCCCAACAATAAAAAAATTTTAAAACAAAGAAAATCAAATTAAAAAAATTGTTTAAAAGTGAAGCAAGTTTATTGGAGAATCAAGGGAGGATATGAGAGAAGCAGGTATAGATACGCTCTCCGCTTTTAAAAAATGGGGTTGGCCCCTTGCAAGGCAAAAGAACCTTTTCCTTACACTGTCTCCAGCCCTGTTATAATCTTGTTTTGTTGGTGTTTTGTGGGTTGGGTTTTTTAATTTTACCCTGCTTCATTGCAACCCGGTTGCAAATAATCAAAGGAAAAGTTTTATTTTCTTTGCATCCCAGCTGGCGTGGTTGTCACAGGGAAAGGGGCAGACCCCGACAGAGAGGGAAAAGTGCCAGGGCAGGGGAGCAAAGGAAAGGGGGTGGGGGTGAGGGGGAAGATGCTTCCAGCAGGAAAGTATTTCCGTCTATAGTAGTTAGGTATAGTCAAAGAATCTTTCCATTTCAATTTTGCTGTGGAATGGTTCAAACACCTCTCTTCATTTGTAACATCTTGTTTTCCTTCATTTCAGTGAAAATTCTGAGTCAGCCTATAAAATAATTAATGGTGGCTTTTATTGCTGTCAGAGAGTCCTATTTCCATCAAGGTGCCAGAAGGCAGCAGAGAGAGCTGTCATCATTGTTTCCGCAGGGAACTCAGAGATGTCAGATCAGCAGTGCTCTTGAGCAACGTGGGGCAGCACCCGGCAAGCCCACTGGGCCCCTCAGGAGACACAGCCCTCTTTCACTTCTGCGTGATACAAATAACTGTTTTGTCTCACTTCTATGGCATAAAATCCTTCTGGGTCTTCCAGTGAGTTCTTATGAGCCATATAAATTGGTCTTTTTTAAATTTTTTTATTTTTACAATTACAAAGATATACAATTAAAAAGTTCATATTTGGGCTTTGGTCATACAGTGTTCCAGCACCCATCCCGCCACCAGTGCCCATCTCCCACCACCAACGTCCCTGGTTCCCTCCCGCCTCCCTGAGCCCTCCTTCATGGCAGGTTCTTTATTTCTTTCCCTTTCTCTCTCTTTCTCTTTTCCTTCCCCTCCAGACTATGGATTACAGAACATACATTAAAGGGTTGTCATGTGTATCCTTTTACCTCTATTTAATGCTCAGTTCTAGGTTGGCATTAGTACCCTAGACAATTGTTAGCACACTGTTCCATTTTCTGTCTTACCTAGCCTCTGACTCCCACATGTTTGTGATAATTTCCACCTTTGACAAGACCTCCTGATATATGCTTCACTTGACCTTGGATATTGGTATCATAATATGTACATATATATTTATGTTATGCAAATAAATGCAGTCATTCTGTGCAAATAAATGCAGTCATTCTGTATACATTGGTCTTACGGTGCTGCACACTGATTTGTATATCAGCCAGGATAACCAAATTGCATGAAGAATTATGAGACAATGCAATTGAAAACCACCTTTATTTGTTTGTTTGTTTTTGCGGTTGTTGTGGTTGATTTATTATTTTAGGCAAAGAAAATTAAATCTACATAAAAATACACATAGCAATTTTTTTTTTGCTTTTTTGGGTCATGCCCGGCAATGTTCAGGGGTTACTCCTGGCTCTGCACTCAGGAATTACTCCTGGCGGTGTTCAGGGGACCATATGGGATGCTGGGGATTGAACCTGGGTTGGCAGCGTGCAAGGCAAATGCCCTACCTGCTGGACTGTTTTTATCTTCACTTTTTCCTCTATGTTTCTGTTCTTCACTTAAAAAAAAATCTTGCAATGCACCATTCCTTTGAATAAAAGTACCATTAACAGGCCAGAATTATGTAAAGAATAAAATGAGCTTGGGCTACTATTATTCACTTATACTTACATTTTAATACCATATTATTAAATTCTCAATTCCTATTATTAAAATGACATTTATATCCTGTTTGACTGGATAGATTAAAAAAAATAAGCTCCTGAGAAGCACGAGGCTCAACTGCAGAATCAACTCTAGTGCTTAGAATTAATTGCGTCTATTACTCAACAAAAATACAGAGTACAATGCAAATGGGAAAGGCTGCAGAGAACAGCTGGAAAATATTGCCCTCTGGACAGAAGTTACCTTAATTGTGAAATAATCCCCAAGCCAGGATATCATCATTTAAATTTGCCTTTCTGTCCCTGGGGGGTGATATTTTACTATTCTCTGTCTAACTAATAAAGTTTACCTCAACTGTTTATTTACAGTTATTGCTGTCAGTTGCCAAGCCAATAAAATGCATAAACTCTATTATTTATCACCAGAAATATATGTGGTTTTATAAATGGTTACGGTGAATTTTCTGTGCATTTTATAGGTTTTGAAACCAACACTAAGTCTCTAAGATTCCAACACAGTCTCTGCCCTGTGGGATCACTCCCCTAGTTGTTAGATTAGACATTCACCAGCATTTATTTTGGACAAATTTTCATTTAGAACATGCTATGACTCTCCATTTATTTTTAATATTTTATTATAACACCATGAAATATACAATTACAAAGATGTTCATGTTTGAATTTCGGTCATACAGTGTTCCAGCACCCATCCCTCTACCAGTGCCCATTTCCCAACACCAAAGTTCCTGATTCCCTCCCGCCTCCCGAGTCTGCCTCTATGGCAGGTTCTTTATCTCTTTTCTCTCTTTCACTTTTAATCTCTCTCTCTTTCTCTCTTCCTTTGCTTACACATTGTGGATTGTAATACATTCATTTAGAGGTTATCATGTGTATGTTTTTGTCTGTATTTAATGCTCCGTTCTAGGTTGGTATTAGCACTTTCGACAATTATTAGCACACTGTTCCCTTCTCTGTCTTACTAACCTCTCACTCCCAAATGTTTGTGGTAATTTCCACCTTTGACAAGACCTCCTGATCCATGATTCGCCTGACGTTGGATATTGGCATCATAATATATATATGTATATATACATATATATTTGTATATGGACTCACAGACATGGGGCAGAGCTGCTACCGGCTCTCCCTGTGCCCAGCCACTCACGAGGCATCCAGGAGGGATGGCAGGTTTAGCCCTGGCCTGCCACCCCGGCAGATCCTCGCAACAAGTCAGGCAACCCCCCAGTCCATGAGGGCCTCTGTTTTCACATCCGGACTTCCCCCTCATCAGAACTCCACCAGCAGACCAGCCTATCACAGTCCGGCTCATCGAGATCCACCCTGCAGCAGTCTTTTTTTTAAATCTGGCCCAGGTTCTAGCCCTGGCCAGTCACCCCAACAGATCCTCGTAATAAGCCAGATGACCCCCACTCCATGAGGGCCTCCATTTTCCACATCCAGACTTTCCCCTTGTCAGAACTCCACCAGCAGACCAGCCTATCACAGCCTGGCTCATCGAGATCCACCCTGCAGCAGTCTTTTTTTAAATCCGGCCCAGGTATGCTGATCCAGAGACTCACAGACATGGGGCAGAGCTGCTACCAGCTATCCCTGTGCCCAACCACTCATGAGGCGCCTGGGAGGGATGGCAGGTTCTAGCCCTGGCCCGCCAACCCAGCAGATCCTCACAACAAGCCAGACGACCCCCCCACTCCATGAGGGCCTCCGTTTTCCACATCCCGACTTCCCCTCGCGTCAGAACTCCACCCAGCAGACCAGCCTATCACAGACAGGCTCTCGGGGCCACAAGTGGCCACGCGGCTTATCAATAAATGCTGGATTTAGAGATGAATATCTACCCACATGGCAGAGCCTGGCAAGCTACCTGTGTCGTAGTTGATATGCCAAATACCAGTAACAATTATAGACCTCATTCTCATGACCTGATGGAATTGTTTGAGGCTCTTTATGTTCCTGGAGCAAGCAGGTGCCCTTGTGCTCTACTTGCATGAGACAGGACATATGGAGATGTTACTGGTGCCCGCTTGAGTAAATCGATGATGAACGGGAAGACAGTGATACAGTGATACATATATATTTATGTCACGCAAATAAATGCAGTCATTCTATATGTCTTTTCCCTTCTGGCTAATTTCACTCAACATGAGCCTCTCCATGTCCATCCATTTCTAGGCAAAGTCCATGACTTATTTTTTCCTAACAGCTGCATAGTATTCCATTGTGTAGATATACCAAAGTTTCTTTATCCAGTCATTGGTTCTAGGGCACACTGGTTATTTCCAGATTTTGGCTATTGTGAATAGTGCTGCTATGAAAATAAAAAGTTCAGATGGTGTTTCCGCAGTGTATTTTTGGCTTCCCAGAGTATATTCCCAGGAGTGGTATGGCTGCATCAAATGGGAGCTCTATTTCTAGTTTTTGGAAGAATGTCCATATTGTTTTCCGAAAAGGCTGTATAGGTCGATGTTGGAGGACATGTTTTGCTAATCTGGGAGTTTTATTGTTTTGCTCACTCCCAGCTTAATCTTATTTAAGCCAATGTTCATTCTAATGAGATCTCTCTTCTATGTAAACACTGCTAGAGGGTGTGGCAGTTACAGAAGTCACCTTGATTGAATAACTTCTGACTTATACATCTACTAAGACTTCTATGTTTTCTAGATTGGGCACAGCTCCTCTTTATACCCACTGCACCCAACGTGGGACAGTTAGAATTTACCAGGAGACTACCACCCTGGCTGCGCTGAGACTAAAGGTAGACTATAGGAAGGATCATACTAGTTTGCTCTAAGCAGGCGAGTATGACCCTTTCAGTACATGAGAACAAGATACTCAGAATCACCCTGGTGCAGATAATAATAAGGACCTTGTGGGTACCATCTAGATTACATGAAGCTCATGAAGTTAAGATGTATTACTTTATATCAGCCCCCTCTCTCTCCAGTGTTTTACATAAGAGATAATCTCGGGATTAGTCCTTGGTGTAACCTTTGTTTATACCTACAATAGGGTGTGGCACTACACTCTGTTTAGGGTTCTTTGTTGGCATGACAACCTCCCGATTGGGTTACTTTGGTGTATATAAGGGGCTGACCTGAGGCCCCTTCACCTTTACCTTTTGCCTTTTGGTTCCTCAGCCTTCAGCTTTTGGCTCCTGCGGCTTTTTGGCCTTTTGCTCTTTGGCCTTTGCTCCTTCTTCTGGGTAGGACTCAGCTCAGGTGAGATCCTCTCTCTTTGGTGGGAGACTTAGGCTCTTTTGTATGGTCTAAGTTCGGACCAGAGCTAGAGTTTGTTCATTATATTGGATTGCTGTGGAAGAGCTTTTTGTACTATTAAAAGCCATTTTTTGGAACTGCACCGGACTCGTGAGTTTTCATCTGTTCTCCCGGCGTCCTCGGAGGTAGAAGACAACCTCTGTCCTGACACTGTCGGGGACCCCGGCCGCTTTCCCCGACAGGTCGACATTCTGACCAACAATGGATGAGAGTCCCCTTTTCCCCACATCCATGCCAGCACTTGTTGTTCTTGCTCTTTCGGATATGTGCCAGTCTCAGTGATGTGAGATGATATCTCATTGCTGTTTTGATTTGCATCTCTCTTATGATTACTGATCACTTGATCATTTGACATCCCATTATTCATCGATTTGCTCGAGCGGATGCCAGTAGCATTTCCATTGGACCCTATCATGTGCCAGTGTAGCCCAATGGCATCTGGTTGCTTCAGGCATACGAAGAGCCTCAAACCTTTTGTACAGGTCTTGACAAAGAAGTCTGACCATCTTGTAGGTGGGCGGCCATGTGATCTTTTAACGTCCCATGGGATCGAGTCAGTAACAACTCTAGTCCAGTGGTCATCTCCAAATCACATTACATGTCCAGCCCATCTGATTTTTTGATGCCTTGGCAAACGAGACAGCATCCCTGACTCTGGAACATCGACAGAGGTCAGAACTCCAGATTCCTTCTCTCACTTCAGTGAGGCGTGATATTCCAAGCATAGCTCTTTCGATTCCTTTCTGGGAGACCCGAATAGATTTTTCATCCTGCTTTCGTAGGGCCCAGGTCTCTGAGGCGTATGTAAATGCAGAGAGCATGGTGGAGTCGAAGAGATGTGCCCAGAGCCAGAGATTCTTTGTCCTTTTAGCTATTTCTTTGATGCCTTTGAAGGCATTCCATGCCACTCTCTTCCTCCTGCGCAGCTCAGGTTTTAGGTCATTCATCATGATGACTTCTCGACCTAGGTACACATAACTGCTGCATTCAGAGATGTTTGTTCCATTGAGAGTGAATGGGGCCTCTGGAACTAGTTCATTTTTCATGAACATAGTTTTGTTGAGATTCAGCTGTAGACCTCTTTCCACATTCTCGGTCAAAGTCAGCCAGCATTTGTGCCGCTTGGCCAGTGTTTGGTGTTATTGGAACGATGTCATCAGTGAAGCGGAGATGGTGTTGTTGCCGACCGTGTATCTTCACTCTCATTCCTTCCCATTCTAATTGTTGCATGATGTTCTCGAGGGTGGTGCTGAAGAGTTTTGGTGAAATGTTATCACCCTACTAAACCCCTCTTTTGACACCGTTTTTAACACCAGAGAAGAACTATTCCTCGGAACATGTGATGAAAGAGGCGTTGGTGGCATTGGTGTCCTTGTCAACACGAACATGGCCGTGAACATCGATTCATTTGAATGCCTAACAAACTGGATAGGACTATTTTTTTTTTTATTTTTATTATACCACAGTGAAACATACAATTACAAAGGTGTTCATAATTGGTTCTTGGTAATACAGTATACCAGCACCCATCCCTCCACCAGTGCCCCATTTCCACCACCAATGTACCCCCACCCCCCTGCCCCACCCCGATGCTGCCTTAATAGCAGGTACCCCAGTTTCCTCTCTTTCTCTCTCTGTCTCTCTCTCTGTCTCTGCATCTCTCTCCCTCTTATCTTACACATTGTGGCTAGCCCTGCAGGTATTTAGAGTTTATCACTTAAGTCTCTTTGTGTATATTCAGTGGTGAGTTTTAATCTGCCATTACCATTTCCCACATTTAGTAAAACACTGGTATCTATTTATGTCGTATTAATGAATGCAGTCATTCTATATCTGTCCTTTTCCTTCTGACTAATTTCACTCAGCATGATAGTCTCCATGTCCATCCATTTGCAGGTAAATTTCATAATTTCATCTTTTCTGACAGCCGCATAGTATTCCATAGTGTAGATGAACCACAGTTTCTTTAGCCAGTCCTCTGTTCTCGGGCATTTAGGTTGTTTCCAGATTCTAGCTATAGTGAATAGCGCAGAGATGAATAAAGAAGTACAGATAGTGTTTCTGCTATGTGTTTTTCGGTCTCTAGGGTATATTCCCAGGAGTGCTATTGCTGGATCAAATGGGAGCTCAATATCTAGTTTTCGGAGGAATGCCCATATTGTTTTCCAAAAGGGATGGACCAGTCAGCACTCCCACCAACAGTGGATCAGAGTCCCTTTTTTCCCCACATCCACGCCAGCACTGGTTGTTCTTGCTGTTTTGGATGTGTGCCAGTCTCTGTGGTGTGAGATGGTACCTCATTGTTGTTTTGATTTGCATCTCCCTGATGATTAAAGATGAGGAACACTTTTTCATATGCCTTTTGGCCATTCGAATTTCTTCTTTTTGGAAGCTTCTGTTCATTTCTTCTCCCCATTTTTTATGGGGTTGGCTGTTTTTTCTTGTGGAGTGCTACCAGTGCCTGATATATCCTGGATATTAACCCCTAGGACTATTTTATTTTAAGAGATGTGGCCCACTGCCAGCAATTTCTATCTTCGTTGTCTATGCACCACCATCCACATACAAGGAAGAAGAAATTGAGAAATTCTACATGAAACTGGAGGAGTTCTATTAAAAAAAAAAAACCTTCTGCAAGATCATAGTCGGTGATTTTAATGCCAAGGTAGGACCGAGAAGACCAGCCTAAGAACTCCACATAGGGACCCATGGCCTAGAATGGAACAAACAGGGTGAGAGACTATCTGAGTTCATCATGTCCACCAAGACTATTCATGGGAACTCACAGTTCCAGAAGGCTAAATCAAAACGTTGAACATGGGAATCTCCTGGTGGAAAGTTCCACAATGAAATTGACCACATGATATTCAATCAACGGTTTTGCCTAACTGATGTTGCTGTTGTCCCAAAATTCCAAACACGATCTGACCACCATCTCCTTCATGCAAAATTCTACTTCATGCAAGGGGAGAAAAGGCTGCAAAGTTCAAGAAGAGAACTCCCAGAATGACCACCAACTGGGAACTCTTTGGCACCATTGCAGCAACATGGGAAGATACCATCATTGATGACATCAATGAAAAATACAAACAACTGGTTCAGCACCTCCATGATTGTGCAAAGAATGCCGAGAGAGAGAAAGACACAAAAAGGACACCTGTCTTCAAAAACTCTCGAGTTCATTCGCCAACATGGCAAGCCGCGAGCCTCAGGCGACCAAATGCTAATGTCCAAGCTTGCAAAGCAGTGCAGAGAAGGATAAAGGAAGACCTCAAAGAGAGAAGAGCAAAAATACTGGCCGATGCAGCAGAAGCCAGGAAAAGCATTCGCAACACCAGCCTGTCCTTCGCCAACTATAAGACCAAGATGACTGCCCTCTGAAGTCCTGATGGATCTATCACATCTCCCAGAAAGGCAATGGAGATTATCCAGGACTTCTACTCAGATCTCTTTGATAGCCACGTCCACCTGCCCACATACCAAATTCTGCAGGATGGATATGTTGTTCTTAACGTTTTCCCTTCTGAAATCCAACATGCCATTTCGTAGGTAAAAGAAGTGAACAGCACCAGGTCCAGACAAAGTCAGCCCTGAACACCTGAAGAATCTGCCATCAGTACTCATCAATACACTGGCTTGACTCTTCACATGCTACCTGTCTGAATGCAAGGTGCCCTCCCAATGGAAGACCAGCAGGACAGTTCTACTGTTGGAGACATTCATGACAGTGGCAACTATCGCCCTATCTGCCTGTTGTCTGTCATCTGCAAGATGTTCACTCGAGTCATCCTGAACAGGATTGGCAGCACATTAGATGAAGGACAACCATGCAAGCAAGCTGGCTTCCTAAAAGGATTCAGCACAATGGAACATATCCACACGGTAACCAAGCTCATTGAGATTTGTAGGGAGTTCAAAATACTGCTCTGTCTCACGTTCATTGATTTAAAGAAAGCCTTTGATTCTGTTGAGACCGAGCGGTCATCAAAGCCCTAGCCAAAAAGGGCGTTCAAACCCAATACATCAAGATCCTTTGTGAGCTGTATTACAGATTGATGCTGTGAGCTGTATTACAGGATCTCACCGTTCTACAAGGAAGTGATCACTAATGATTCGTAATGATGAGCATTTTTTCATATGTCTTTTGGCCATTCGAATTTCTTCCTTGTCGAAGTTTCTGTTAATTTCTTCTTCCCATTTTTGATGGGGTTGGCTGTTTTCTTCTTGTAAAGTTCTACCAGTGCCTAATATATCCTGGATATTAACTTATCAGATGGGTATTGGGTGAATATTCTTTCCCATTCTGTGGACTGTCTTTGTATCTTTGTCACTGTTTCTTTTGAGGTGAAGAAGCTTTTTAGTTTCATGTAGTCCCATATATTTATCTTTGCTTCTAGTTGCTTTGTTAGTGTTGTTTCACCTTTGAAGATGCCTTTAGCTTCAATTATGACTCTCCATTTAATTAGTACTCCAGTTATCCCGTTGCTACCAAGCAGGTACCCAGTACTATTAGGTCAAGCCTGGACCAGAAATCAGATCTTAAAACGGAATGGAGATCAGGGTTTCCCTATCTTTACCCAGCGTTGAACCTCAGAAAGGGTCAATAAGAACATACCCTCCAGCTTTTGATTTGATTTAGGGGTGTGAGGGTTGGGCCACACCCAGCAGTGGTCAGATGAGATGCTGGAGCTCAAACCTGGGTCCGCTTCACTCAGGGCAAGTGCTCTACCCTCTATACTATTACTCTGGCCCCAGATGCTCTTTAGGAGGTTTGGGGGTCTGCCCACCCACCTTGTTGCCTGAACAAACCACATGTGGCGGGTATTTGGCTGCCTTCTAAACTTGCAGAGCACTGGGTGGCACCTATACACTCTGCTTGAGGAAGCACCAACAAGAAGGGCCCAAAAATGGAAGGCCTGAACCACTGAGTCCTAGAGGACCCTTGTCCACAGAATAAGTTGATCCTTGGAGACAGGCCGTGACTGTGTGCACTCCGTCTCTCACCTGGAACCAGCTGCATCAGGTAATTCCCAGTTTTCTTTTTGCTCATGCCGCTGAATGTACCCACGCAAGTGTTCCTGCTGATCTGTGTGTTCCCAGTAAAAGAGCACTGCAAAGGAGAATCACAAATATAGAAGAGAAAATAACAAAGACTTGGACTGTATTGTGTCTGATACCATCGATATATACTTTTTTAACCACTGGATCACAAAAAAATGTGGAAACTTGCACAAAAACAGGATATTTGCATTATTCCCAACCAAAATCTCTTCTATCAATGCGGTCCCTCTGGCCTGATGGTTCAGCAGATGGCATTTGTGCTGGTCCTTCCTGGATCATGGGAGCATTTGCCTATGGCTGGTCTGGCTGACAGTCCTCTGCCCTGGGCTTTACACCCCTGAGTCCTTTCTGAATCTGCAATGAACAAGAACCAGAAGGAACATATCAGAATGAACCAATGGCAGTGATAACAAAGAACAGTTGTGATAGCGAAGCATAGAGAAACGACCCTCTAATTTGATGGTAAGATGGATTCATGAGTCAAAACCATCATTCATTAAAACTATGTGTGCTATCCTTCATGACAATTCCAGTCTTACACAGAGCCTGAAAGCTGATAGTATCCAGCAGTCAATGAGACAGCTAACGAGCATTTTTGTGAAAATGTTTTATTAAACTAAAGACCATCTAACACAGGAAACCAGGAATTGGAGGGAGAATGCAAGAAGTAGGGTATGTTCTTTGCATACAGGGGACCTGGATTCAAGCCATAGCATAGCATGGTTACCAAGCCCTGTTGGGAGTGACCCCCTGAGAGCTGAGCCAGGAGCAGCCTCCAAACAAAATTGATGTGACTCAAAATCAAAAAACAAAAACTGTTCCCCAAAACAGTAGGACCAAAGTATGTCCCAGATGGAAATATCAAGTGTGTACCCAAATTCTGTTGGACAGGCACAGAACCCCCCAAGGCTCAGTAGTTTACAATACCCACTGCCAAACCCAAAGAAAACCTCTACGCCTCAAGATGAAAACCAGCACTGGTAAGAAGGTAAGAAAAGGACTTTCTTTCTGAGCAAAATGTTAGAGTTCTTTCCTCCAGGCTTTTTCTTATTCCTCTAGATTTTGAAAAATCTCTTCCCAGGAGCCAGAGTGATAGCACATTGGGTAGGCCTTTGTCTTGCACGCAGCTGACCCTGATTCAATCCCCGGCATCCCATATGGTCCTCCAAGCACCACCAGGAGTAATTCCTGAATGCAGAGCCAGGAAAACCCCTAAGTATCACCGAGTGTGACCCAAAAAGAAAACAAAAGATTCTTCCCATGAAAGGTCTCCGCAGAGTAAATATTCCCACTGTCAAACCTCAAAGACAATTTCTAAGCAGCTTGGGTTTTCGATCTTACATTCCTGAAATGAACACAGATGTGGAAACATCTGTCGCATGCATGTGGATTTCAGCCCTAGCTCATACCTTCACAGCCTCGCATGAGAAGAGCACATTCTTAAGCGAAGGCCGTTTGGATTACCTCTCCCTTCTCTGCTCACGCCATTCTCCATGGCAGGAAAACATATCATGTATCCTATCATTTGCCCCAAACCAATTTTCCCAAGTTTCATGGTTATCATCTCCCCATCCCTGGAACAGAACGGTATTGCAAGGCTTTGCCAACAGCAATTCAGACTTGGGTCGCTACTCGCTTCCTGGACAAGGCCGTTTTGAGAACTTCGGTACCTGCTCCCCCCACATTTCAAACTACGTAAATGAGCTGGCAAGGCTGTTCTGCGGACAGATAGAAGTTTGAGTTGAGTGCAAGAAAGAAAAGTTTATATGTAGCTTCAATTATCTAGCCCCCTCTAGTCAAGTAAGACAAAAATAATAGGCTAATTTGGGGTATGCGGGCTATAGAATTGGATAAGAAGTGAGCGCCTCAATCAAAAGAAAAAAAAAGGCAACGTATCACATGTTAAATGTGTCCCTTTCTAAAGTTTGAGGCAGGGGGTGGGGGAAAGGACGTCAGGGAGAATCAGGCCAAGATCAAATTAGGGTGGCCCGCTCGTCTGTCGTCAGCCCTGCCTGGCTCACTTCCTGGACTGCTCAATCTATCTTCATTTCTCTGGCAGTCGGCATATGCCTGCAACAAGGCATTTCTAAAACCCTCCTATCCAAGAATGTCTTTTATTTACATTATGATATTCAACACAGCTCTTATTTCTTAATTCACCTAAGTAAAGACATCTTAACCGGCTCGTTTCAGCATCAAGCAATATTGCATGCTTTGATCAAAGACATTAACTGTGGGGGTTTCAGGGGACCTGGTTAATTTCAATACAATGGACTCCTTCAAAGAAGAGGTGGCTTTATTCTAGGAGGAAGACAGAGACCAGCAGCCACAGCCTAATGACTTCATCTCAGAATCTGTTGTCAAATTGAGACAAATTGGCACAAGCAGGAGTGTTCCAAAGTGGGCAGAGCTGCCTCACCCCATAAAGTAGATTTCCAGGGGTGCTGCTAAGTGACCTTTTATTTGATTGTTTTGGAAAAGAGGGTGATGAAACAAATAAGCTTGGGAATCTCTAAAGGTTAAAAAAGTTCCCTCTGGGTTCAGAGATAGCATAGCAGGTGGGACACAAACACAAGTTCCTTCCCAAAGGGTCAGTCACAATCAGGCACTAACCACTCACACACCAAATTAGTTTACTTCCCTTCAGCACATTTTGTCATTGTTTTGGAAACAGCAGCACATCCAAAGAGTGACTTCCTCAATGGCAAAAACACTAATGTTCGTTTCTGCTTCAATTTGGAGCAAATTTGCTTTCTCTTGGGGTCACATGCGGTGGTTCTCTGAGCTTACTCCTGGCTCAGGAGATGGCATCAGATGATATCAGGTATGGTATCAGACCATACCTGATGGAGCTCAAGGGACCATCTTGGGTGCTGAAGACAGAACTAAGGTTAGTTGCATGCAAGTAAAGTGCCCTATAGAGATGCTATCTCTCCAGCTCTGGGAGCAAATTTATTTTCTGTGTGTCCATCAAAAATTGCATTTATTGAGTGAGATCAGCTTGCTTTTACCCAGTAAAGAGATTATTCTCTCCTTTAATCAGTCACATTCCATGGGCTGATTTCCTACATCAAAAGACTAGAAATACATCCACTGCTACTGTGTGTGAGAGAGAGAGAGAGAGAGAGAGAGAGAGATCCTCTTCACCCCATCAGCTATGTTCTTATTGATTTCAACACAGCATAAGTATTCCCATGAGTACACATAGACCTATGCATAGGATAGGATATGTAAAAGCCACATATAATTTTTTGCCCTGTAGACAAATTCTGGAATTTATTTGATTTGCTTGTCCTGAAGGTTCACTGGCCACAAGCTGGGTTAGATGGCTCAATCTTTCCACTGACTTAAGCTATTGGGAAAATCATTCCTATGGGCTCTGTGTTTGGTGAGGGGAACAAGATACTATAATTTGAGTTCAACAGAGCATGGCCAGAACATATGTACATTACCCAGAGTGCAGAAGAGGCAGGAGGCCAGGAGAAGCATATGCACAGTACTGGGAGCTCTTTCTGCTGGTCGGCCTCTCTCTGGACCTCTCCTCCCTCCTGCATCCATGATTCCTCTCTCCTTATTGCATGGATACTGCCCACCTTACTGCCAGCACAGCTAACTAAGATGCAAGAGAAGGATGGGGCCATTGACCATTGCAGCAGCTCACCTGCCCACAACTCTGGCCGTGCACTGCAGACAGACTCAGGGAGCAAAGCAGGCGGATGTGACAGGACACTCGGGGACACAGAGTTGCTCGCCCCTCCTCCTGGTGACTGAGTTTAAGGTCGGAGACACGGAAACGCATGCCCCCACTCCTGGTAACTGAGTTCAAGGCTGCTTCTTGCCATGAACTCATGATGCAGAGGTGGAATTGTAGGCAAGAGGGGCTGATGGACAGTGGAGCGTAATATAAAGACAGTTTGTGTCCAAGAGGGAACCAGGTTAAACAAAGAATTTTTTAAAGTTTGCATTTCATTTATTTGAGGATGGAGTGGTCCAAGCAGCGCTCATGGGGCTGGATGCTTCTGGTGTTCCTTGGCCAAGGAGACTGTCATGTTTATGGCCCAGCTCAGCAGAGCAGGCCACAGCCTTCACCTCTCCATTGGTCAGAAGACAAAATTCATCTTTTTTTTTTTTTTTTTTTTTTTGGGTCACACCAGGAGGAATCTCAGGGGTTACTCCCAGATCTGCACTCAGGAATTGCTTCAGGCGGTGCTCGGAGGACCATATGGGATGCCAGGGATCAAACCCAGTTCAGAAATGATCATTCTGGATAAGAACTGTGTGCTTGGGGCGGAGCGATAGCCCAGCGGGTAGGGCGTTTGCCTTGCACGCGGCTGGCCTCTGCTGGCCTGGGTTCGAACCCCGGCATCCCATATGGTCCCCCGAGCACCGCCAGGAGTAATTCCTGAGTGCAGAGCCAGGAGTAGCCCCTGAGCATTGCGGTGTGACCCAAAAAGGCAAAAAAAAAAAAAAAAAAAAAAAAAAGAACTGTGTGCTCGAAGTAGGTAAAGGAACAAACATGATAATTTCTCACTATCTGTACTACAAACCTTAATGCCCCAAAGGAAAGAGGGAGAGAGACAGAGAGAGAGAGAGAAAGAGATAGAGAGAAAAGGAAAGTGACTGCCATAGAGATAGGCTGGGGTGGGGGTGATAGAAGGGAAACTGGAGACGCTGGTGGTGGGAAATGTACACTGGTCGAGGGATGGGTGTTGGAACACTATATGTCTGAAACCTGATCATGAGCAGCATTGTAATGGAGTATTTCATGGTGAAAAGAAAGAAAGAAAGAAAGAAAGAAAGAAAGAAAGAAAGAAAGAAAGAAAGAAAGAAAGAAAGAAAGAAAGAAAGAAAGAAAGAAAGAAAGAAAGAAAGAAAGAGAGAGAGAGAGAGAGAAAGAAAGAAGAGAGAGAGAGAAAGACAGAGAAAGAAAGAAAAAGAAAGAGAGAGAGAAAGAAAGAAAGAAAGAGAGTGAGAGAGAAGAGAGAGAGAAAGAGAGAGAGAAAGCAAGCAAACAAGTAGGCAGGCAGGCAGAGAGACAGAGACAGAGATAGAGAGATAGAGAGAGAGATAGAGAGAGAGAGAGAGAGATAGAGACAGACAGACAGATAGACAGACAGATAGACAGACAGACAGACAGACAGATAGACAGATAGACAGATAGACAGATAGACAGATAGATAGATAGATAGATAGATAGATAGATAGATAGATAGATAGATAGATAGATAGATAGATAGACAGACAGACAGACAGACAGATAGACAGATAGACAGACAGACAGACAGACAGATAGACAGATAGATAGATAGACAGATAGACAGATAGATAGATAGATAGATAGATAGATAGATAGATAGATAGATAGATAGATAGATAGATAGATAGATAGATAGATAGATAGATAGATAGATAGATAGATAGATAGATAGATAGATAGATAGATAGATAGATAGATAGATAGATAGATAGATAGATAGATAGATAGATAGATAGATAGATAGATAGATAGATAGATAGATAGAGAAAAAGAGAGACAATCCTCGGTTGGTATTGCCAAAATTCCTCAATGGCCTAAGTACATGCAGGAGCCCCAGTATCAATCCCCAGCTCCTCTGAAGTGACCCCAAACAGCACAAGGAGTACCCTGTTCACCACCACCGCCCAGCACCTCTGGGTGTAGCAGCTGATATCCACCACCACCACCAAACCCCCTAGGACAAGTAGAGCAGGACACTAGTGGGTTCTTCACGGAGACACTGCGCTGCCCAGGAGGCTGGCGGCGCTGTCACGCTCATAAGCCATCAGGGCCCAAACCTGGTTAAGCGTCCCTGGGTCTGGACTTGGCTGCAGTCCCTCTCTCCCTCCCTCCATGGCTCCCTTCTCCTCTTCACCCTTCCTTCCTCCATTACTTTTTCCCCCTCCCTCTTTCCTCCTAGTTTCCATCTCTCCCTCCTTCCATCCTAATTGCCAAACCTGCTCTCAAGACTTGTTGCGGGGTACTCCCTGTGGAAGACATTTCTAGTCATAGGACGTGATGGAACCAGCTGAAAAAATTGCACCATTGCCTCCAGGCGCTGCAAGGGAGTAAAGCACAGGGCCTTGGGGGTACCCAGGGGCACTGAGCTCAGGGCAACAACACAGCACCCCCAGCCAATGCTCCCTGATCACAAGCTGGGCCCTCACTGTCTTTAGCACCTGGGACCAGGGACAACTGAGGCCCGCCAGGAGGCTAATAGGGGAGTGTTCAGAGCCCCGCCCTAATGCCAGTGTGTCTGAATGGACACATGCTCCTAGGACTTGCTAGTTCTCAGCATTTTTTTCTTCTTTGGTGTGGGGCCACACCCAATGGTGTTTGGGGTTACTCTGGGCACTGTGCTCAGGAGCTGAACCCCATGACGTTGGTCCACAGAAATCTGCTGCAAGATGGGCCCAGTTGGTGCTCCCCTGAACAAGTGTGACTCGGGCTTGGAAACCACTTTCCCTTTCTGCTGAAGCTTCTGTAGCTAGAGGCGGCGGGGAGCACAGGGAGCTTTGGGCAAAGCCTTTGCTGTTCGATCACCTGCTCCCTGAAGCCTGGCCGGGCTGTCCATGCCTCTCCCCTTCCTTCTCTCAGTCCTTGGCCCCTTCCTGTCGATCCCTGAAGAGGGGCCACTGTGTCCAAACTCTGGGCACAAGTGTGTTCACACAGTGCCAACATACAGTTACAGGCAGCGGGCCGGGCATGGCTGTGGCTGGGGATATGCGGTGCAGGGACAACTGCATGGTGAGGGCACGCAGCTGTGGGGTGTGCGTGCGTGTGTGTGTGTGTGTGTTTGTGTGTGTGCTAGCAGCATGTGTTTGGGCTCTTGCATGTGTGCATGTGTGTTGGGTGTGCTGTGTGCATGCACGTGAATGGTTGTACCTGTGTGTGACAGAGATGTGGTGATATGCCTAGTGGTGTGACATATCTATGGTGCCGATGGGGCTTGTCCACATGGGTGCCTGCACAGATGTGTGTGTGTGTGTGCGTGTGTGTGTGTAACATATCTAACAAAGACAAATGCTCCTGCCACAAGCAAGGAGGATTTCACCCCAATAAAAAACTGGTATCTGGGGCCAGAGCGATAGCCCAGCAGGTAGAGCGTTTGCCTTGCATGCAGCCGGCCCATGCAGGCCCGGGTTCCATCCCGGCATCCCATATGGTCCCCGACACCGCCAGGAGTAATTCCTGAGTGAAGAGCCAGGAGTAACCCCTGAGCATCGCGGGTGTGATCCCAAAAAAAAACTGGTTACTTATTGTTAGGCCTCCCCAGGGTCCAGGCTTGGGGCCCAGAAACAGTGGAGCTGCAAAAGGAGAAACGCAGAAAGCGAAGACATCGGAAAGGTGGAGAGAGAGAGAACTGAGAGAGACAAACTGTGCGGGGGCCGAGATGAGGCCACTGCTGCCAGCACAGACCCTGCCCAGGCGCAGACTGCCTTAGGGGGTGCGGCGTGAGGGGCGTGGCTCAGCTCAACACCTACTGGGTGACACCTGGTTGCCACAGATGTGGATTCTAATCAGTCTCTACATCCCTTCCCTCAGGAGGCGTGTGTGGCCTGGGTGCAGTGGGCTTTTGAATGTTCTAGAACAGGGGTGGAAGCGGTGCACAAACTCAGCTGTAGCATCTGTTAGTCACCGTATCCATCCACAGCCTCACTCGGCCCTGGTTTTCCCTGTCATGAAAGCAAGTTCTCCTTAGCGACGCCATGACCTGTTGGCTGGCATGAAGAATGCAGGAAGCACTTTTTTTTTTGGCTTCTCCTCTATAAATTGCTGGCCTGGACCTCCAACCCCGCTGCTCTCTGCCTGGAGATTTGAAACCGCCTGGGAGTCCCATTCACAGGCCTCTCCACCTGAAGGCCCCCGCTACAACACCTCCTGTTTGCATGAAGCCAAATCTGCAGGTTAGCAGACAGCTGGGCTGCTGGTTGGAAAGCTGGGCCCAGATGACCAACTCAGGGCTGTCTCATGGGGGTGGGGTGGGGGTGCCGGAGCGTTCATCAGTACAAACATCATTTACTTCTTAATTTATAATATTGAGTCACCGTGCCATACAGTTAGAAAGCTGTTCATGCTCGGGTTTTAGTCACAAAATCTTCCAACACCCATTCCTCCACCAGTGCACATTTTCCACCACCAATGTGCCCCTTTACACCTCTCACCCCAGTCTGTCTCTATGGCAGGCACTTTCCTTCTCTCTCTCCCCGCTCTCTCTCCTCCCTCCCACTGCACATTTGGGTGTGCAGTGCAGATACTGAGAGGTTACCGTGTTTATTCCCTTTCCTATTCTGTACACAGTTCTTATAGAATGGGTATTTACCACTACCTTTGTTTTGGGGGGTTTGCTTTTTATGGATGGGAGGTCACACCCAGTGATGTTCAGGGGTTACTCCCTCGCTCTTTGCTCAGGAATTACTTCTGTCAGTACTCAGGGGACCATATGGGATGCTGGGGATCGAACCAGGTCGGCAGCGTGCAAGGCAAACTCCCTACCCGTTGTGCTATCGCTCCAGCCCCTATCTTTGTCATGGTCGGTCCCTTCCCTATCCCAACTGCCTTTTCCCCAAGAGGTTGAAGCAGGCTTCCAACCCTGGACCAAACCTCCTGGCCCTTGTTTCTACACAGGCGTCATTTAAAGAGGTGCTTTTCGAGAACTCCGCACAGATGCCCACACCAGACCGCTGATCCCTCAGACTCCGCCAGGCAAGCGTGGGTGGGTGTGCGGCGGAGTCCCTGCAGCAGCAGCCCCTGAGCATGGGCGGGCCGCCCAAACGGGCCTCAGCCCCGTCCAGTTCCCCTCAGCGAGCCGGCCGCAGGATCTGATACCCTTTTCCACTCGTTTGTGGGTAACTGCCTCTAATTGACCTGGATGGGAGAAGGGGAAAAGTATCATTAAGGAGCATTCTTGAACTTGAGAGTAAGCATTTTTTTAAAAGCTCCTATGAAATATGTGTGTACGCTGAAAGAAAAGAAACCTGAGAGCAAAGTTTCCTTCTTTGGTGTCTGGGGTGGGGGGGTGCGGAGGAATCGGGCTGTCCATCCGGAGCTCAGAGCACAGGCAGCTTTGGCACATGCCAACAGGCAATGGCATTTGGACCTCAGAGGAACGGTGAGGAGTCAGAGGGCGGGAAGCGAAACTTCCTCCTGACTGCTGAGAGAAACAGGGACCTGTGTGCGTGTCAGCCCAGTGGACAGCGAGCCACAGAGGCAGTATCTAGAGCTACTTGAGGGCATGGGCTGAGGGGTGGCTGCAAAGAGTCTGCATTTGAGCTGGGGGAATCAGCAAGAAATATTTCTTCATTTAAAAAAATACATGGGGGGAGGGGCCAGAGCCATAGCACAGCGAGTAGGGCGTTTGCCTTGCCGCGACCAACCCGGGTTCGATCCCCGGCACCCCATATGGTCCCCCGAACTGTGCCAGGAGTAATTCCTGAGTGCAGAGCCAGGAGTAATCCTGAGCATCACCAGGTGTGACCCAAAAAGAAAAAAAAATAAAATAAATAAAAAAAATACATTGGGTGGCGCCTGGAGCGATAGAGCAGCGGGTAGGGCATTTGCCTCGCACCCGCCAAACCAAGTTCCGTCCCGACATCCCATGTAGTCCCCTGAGCACCACCAGGAGTAATTCCTGAGTGCAGAGCCAGGAGTAACCCTGAGCATCGCCAGGTGTGACAAAGATAGAAATGGAAGAAGGTGAGAGAGAGAGAGAGAGAGAGAGAGAGAGAAGAGAGGAGAGAAAGAAAGAGAATACGTGGGGCTAGAGAGATCGTCCCAGGGGTTAAGACCCTTGCCCTGCATGCAGCTAACCTAGGTTTGATCCCCAGCACCACCCTTACCCCGGGAGCCAAGAATAAGCCCCTGAGCACTGCTGGAGTACGGTCCCCAACTCAAACAAAGTACACAGTAAGGGGAGAAAGAAGCGGCCAAAGGCAATAGAATTGGTGAGCTGGTCCTCCCTGGGACAGGAAGGTGGACATGGGAGGGCATGGGATGGCTGTGGGATGGGTGTGAGATGGCCATGGGGGGGGTCCTGGACATTGGTGGAAAGAAGCAGGAGCTTTGGGGTGTGGTAGAATGATGTACCCATGAAATCACAATTAACACTATTAAAAATCAAGGCACTTCAGCAAAAATGGGATGGGGGTGGGAATATCTGCCCTGGATGGGGCTCAGCATATGCATTATCTGCTTTGCATGGTGAGACCCTGGGTTTGATTGTCTGCATCACGATGTCCCAAAATCTCCGCCAGGAATGGACCCTCAGCACCAGGAATGGATCTCAAGGCTGGAGTAGACCCACCACCACCTTGGAGCACAGCTGGGTGTGACATCAAAACAAACACCAGCCACACAGCCCGGCTACTGTCCAGATGGAGAAGCGGGATGAAACAGTCCCTCCTTCAACATTCCAGAGAGTTCCAGAGTCCTATACAACACCAGCGTGTCCAAGACTGGACAACCCGAAGGAAAGTTCAAGGCGGGCTATGAGGCCACAAACAATAGCTTTCACGAAACCAGGCGCCACCGCAGAGTCCTTGCCCTCTTCCCCAGCTGGTCTGGTTTGGATTCCCCAGACGGCCACTGCTCCAGGCTTCAACCCCACACCAAGGCAGGCAAGCGCCGGGGCCTCACTCGCTCCATCTTTGGAGAGAAACTGTTGGGAATTCACAGACAGAGGATACAGGTGCCCTGTTTGCACACCCGTGACCACCCCACAGCAGGACTCAAGGGGGGGCTATGAAGGGGGTGGGGGGAGGCGTGAGGTCTGTTTCATGCCTTCCATTCCTGAATCTTCATTTGATCCAGAAAGTTTCTGCTCCTGGCTCACACGTAATTTTCTAAGTGTGGATTTGGTCCAGTTTTTCTTCCCCTTTATCTTTCAAGATGATCCTGTCCTTTGCCTCTCACCCACTTTCAGCCAGTGAATTTGTAATTTATGATCCCATCAGTGAGTTAGCTATATGAATGGGACTTATGCCTTATTTAGCCAATTTTATCTAGACTCGTGCAAACTATAGGGTTATTTTGTAATGACAAGCTGATTACACTGAATATATAAGATGAATAAATAATGATTTATTAATATGAATATATAATTATTTATGAATATATATTGAGTATACCTGATCCAGAGACTCAGACACACAGGGCAGAGCTGCTACCGACTCTCCCTTTTGCTTAGCTGATCATGAGGAGCCTGGGAGGGAAGGCGAGTTATAGCCGTGGCCTATCATCCCAATAGAGGCTCACAAGAAACCAGAGGGAACCCCACGCCATGAGGGCCGCCATTTTCAACATCCATACTCCACAACTCATCAGAACTCCACCCAAGAGAAATGCCAATCTCTCCCCCATTGCGTGCAGCTGGTTCATCAGTAAATGCGCGAGATGAGAGTCTAGTACTGATAGTATACCACCCGCACGGCAGAGCTACCCATGTCATGTTTGATATGCTAAAAACCAGTAACAATTATAGACCTCATTCCCAGGTATGGGCTGAGGCTCTTCGTGTTCCTGGAGAAACCAGATGCCCTTAGGTTACACTAGCACGTGACAGGATGTATGGAGATGTTACTGGTGCCCGCTTGAGCAAATTGATGAACAATGGGAAGATAAGGGATACAAGTGACATTGAGTACATATAATGACTACAGAATGACAGAACCTGTTTTCCCCTGTATTCTTATTCTGTAGATGAATTCTTTTTCTCTACACCAGATGATACATATGGTTGAGACTTGAGTTGGGGCGGGAGTTACTGGGATGGGACCCCCCAGGATCTCACAAAAGCAAGACAAGTGCCTTGATGTGTTCTCTCTCCAGACCCTGATCCACTGATCCATTTTCTTTTAAACCAAGCATGTGCATCTTTATGTTGAACTACAGAGTTTCTTTGTGTGTATTTGCATTTGACACTGGGCTATGGATGAATCTTGAGGCTGGGAAGTCCAACAAAACAGGGACCAAGCATTGTATGATCCCAACCACATGAATAAGCTGGGCTCTCACCAAAATAAAGTCACAGAGTCACATAGCAGAAAACGCAGTGGCGGTCACTGGAGGCTGAGGCTGGGGCTCAGTGCTTTGAAGAGTGGATCTAGACTCCGAGTCTGCAAGAAGAATCAGCCCAGAGACATCTGGAGCTGCCACAGAGCCCGGAGGAGCACCCTGTACATGAATGTCGTTTTTTTTTACTTTTTTAGGTCACACCCAGTCATGCTCAGGGGTTACTCCTGGCCTCTGCATTGAGGAATTATGCCTGGTGGTGCTTGGGGGACCATATGGGATGCCGGGGATGGGACCCAGGTCGGCGGCATGCAAGGCAAATGCCCTACCTACTGGACCATCACTCCGGCTCCACGAATGTCATGTTTTTTTTTTCTTTTTTGGGTCACACCCGGCGTACTCAGGGGTTACTCCTGGCTCTGCACTCAGGGAATTACTCCTGGCGGAGCTCGGGGGGACCATATGGGATGCCAGGGATCGAACCCAGGCTGGCACAGGCCGGCCGCATGCAAGGCAAACACCCTACCCGCTGGGCTATCGCTCCGGCCCCCGAATGTCATTTTTGAAATGTGTTTTTACCCCATTACAGACTGTCCAAGAGAACATGGGGCAGGGGTTGTTTTCTGGAGGTCACATACTAAGTAACCTCATTTTTCCTGGGACCCAGGGCACAGCCTTTGTGAAAAGCTGGAGCTCTCAAGACACCGCCAGGCTGGGGTCTCCCAGCACCCACCAAGACACACACTGCATGCCCCAAAGGTGGTCACTATCATGTTGGTTTCTCAGTTGGCTTCTGGGCACCAGAGTATCCACCACAAACCTGGGGAGAGTCCTCTTTTTCTTTATAAGCATTGTGCAGTTTTGCAAATGTAGGCAGCACAAGCCCACTTGCAGCGGGTGGTCAAGGGGGATGCCAAGCTGCCCTTTAAAAGGGCCCGTGGGAGCAGACGTCATTCCTCAGTGGGGGAAAGGAGACAGGCGGCCCCTCCTTTGCCCCCCACCCAGGGCCAGGCGGCCTCTTGGCTCCTCACTCAGCCCTCACAGCCTCCTGCTGGGAGAGGGAAGTATGGTGGTATCAACTCCCCTGGAAGGGGCAGGCACATTTAGCTGACTCTTCAGAAAGCAGTAAAAGCAAGAGCAGCAGGGCCCATGGTGTTTGAGAGCCAAGACTTGGAGGAGGCCATGGGACAGGGTCTCTGTTTCCACACACTGGTGACAGGTGTGCACGGAGACATAGGGGGCCACACTGCAGGTGTACGAGGACTCATGTGGGAAGAGATCTCCAGATCCACGTGTGAACACATGAATGCACATGTATGCACGTGTGCAGGAACGTGGAGGGAGTCTGCTGTCCCAACCTACGTCTACTTCTCAGTCAGAACACAAGACAGGGGGCCCGAGAAACTGTCTGGGGCAGGTGCTTCCCTTGGCATCTCTCCCACCTGGTTCAATTCCAGGCACCCCATAGGGTTCCCCCTCCCAGCACCACCAGGGGACACTCTTGAGCACAGAGCCAGGAATAGCCCTTGAGCACCAACTGGGTATAACCCAAAAATCCGGTATTCACCTCGCTAATAAAGAAACCATAAATGGGTCTGTTCTGAGAGTTTTTCTTTTATTCAGATGTTTCTTCTCCACTGAATGACAGCCCTCCACCATGACCAAGATCAGGGTGGCCACAGATTTCTTTTAATTGAAAGGAGCATTACTATTTTTTACACTTTCCAAAAGAGAAATCAACATCAGACTATTTGTTGGCTGATGGAGACCCAGACATGTGCTTTACGTCAACATCCAGAGTGGCCGCTGCCAGGCTTTTTTTCTCTCTCTCTCTCTCTTTCATTTTTAACTTAATTTTTGTGTGTGACTAGTTACACTTGGACATGCTACATAACTCAGAAGCAGATGAAGAGGAAAACGGAATTTCTCTCCTTCTGCTTTTACTCCCCTGCCCGGTTTCCCCAGGGCCCCGGCCATGCTCCACTACCAGGCATTTTGCTGTCTTCCCCATTTAATATAGATGGAAGCATTCCCACTCTGCCATTCTACACCTTCACGTCCAACACACACACACACACACACACACACACACACACGAGCTTTGTGCACCTAATAGGTGAAAAGTGCTTCGGGTCAAAGGTTACGCCATGGGTCATACAGCAGTTGAAGCCCAATGCTGGGATCCTATTTTCAGATCAGCTGGAAGCCTTCCATGGTGCAGGGCTTGCTGAAAGACTCATTTATTTGCACTTACCTTTCCAAGACCTATTTATGTCTTTTGCTCATTTTCTTTTACATTGTTGAAACTTTTCCTATTGATTTATAGAAGTACTTTAAACATCAGGAAAACTGACCCTTTGCTTAGAAAAGTCTCTAAATATTTTCCTACTTTCTCCTTTAACTTTTGAACTTTCCTTTTTTTTTTTTTTACATGCGAATTTAACAGTCTTTGTTTTATGACTTTTGAGTCTTGTGTAATAATTCAAGAGACCTTTCCACTTTGGGAATATTACATTCTCCCCCCTATTCCCTCAAACTATTTATTTTTCTACTTTTTTGAGGGGGTCACTATTGGTGGTGCTTAGGGCTTACTCCTGACTCTGTGCTCAAGGATCATTCTAATAGTACTTGGGGACCATAGGCAGTGCCAGGGATTGAGCCCAGGTTGGTTGCATGCAAGGCAGGCACCTTAATCCCTTAAGTAGGAAAACTTTTCTAGTGCTTGCAGATCAAATTGATCCTCAAAAAATATTTTCTTACACTTTTTAATATGAAGAATCCAATATAAAATTATTATTAAAATAAAAAGCATATTATTGGGAGCCAGAGCAATAGCACAGATGGTAGGACCCAGGTTTGATACTCAGCACCCCACAGGGTCCCCTGAGCCCACCAGGGGTGATTCCTGAGCATAGAGACAGGAGTAAGCCCTGAGCATAGCCTTGTGTGGCCCAAATAAATAAATAAATAAATATGTTATTGAAGTATGTGTAGGAGTAAACATAAAGTACATCTTTAAAGTTAGAAAAGCTGGTTTATGGGCAGAGCCAGTCAAGTCTGGGCAGCCGCTCTCTTACCCCAGTTCTGTGGGACCCCTCTGGCCTAGGCTCCACAGATATGGGTTCCAGAGACAGCCGTGGTGGGGGAAGGGCCAGAAAATCAGGCCTAGCATCCCCTGAACTAAACAAGACAACGGCCAGAGTCAGCCCTTGGATGTGAGGGTGAAGCAGATATAAGGGGATGGTGCAAGCATCTGCCCCAATCAAGATGTACTTAACTGTCCTTGGGCCTTCCGGGCTCTTTCACACACTCTGCACTGGTTTCCATGCCATGGATATGTGGGAATGCACTTCAGAAACACTGAAATGCGCCTCACTTCAAAAACAGTACAAAGTAGAGGGTTGCGTCTCCCTTGCTGGGCTAGGAGATAGCTCAGAGAGCTGGAGCACATGTCTGGCACAGAGGAACCAAGATTCCATCCTTGACACCACAGCGCCCTGAGCACAAACCAAGAGCAGCTCCCAGGCATCCCCGGTGTGGCTCTAAACCAAAACCAAACCCCAGTAAGATGGCCATGTGTCCATCTTACCAGCTACCAAACTCCACAGAGCTCACTCCAAGTGGACCTGCCTTATTTGCTTGTTCCAAACTAGGTATTGTGACATTAATGAGTCACTGAGCAAGTCCCCACACCAGGGACTGACACCGGTGGTGGCTAAAGATCCCAATTCCAGTGGAATCTGTCAAATAGCACCGAGAAGACAAATATCCCAAAATTTCAGCAACCCATTGGCAAAGGTCATGATTGGTGGAAATTCAATGCAGAAATGTCTCTGGTGTGGGTGTGTCTCTGAGCCCCTGCTCCGTCCAGTTGCAGAAACTAATGCCCCCTCCCCGCCCCATGTCCTTCTGTGGCTCTCACTGCTGCTGTCACAGCTGGGGATGGTGGCAGGCACTTGGTGGGGTGCTGGGGAGGTGGGTGGCCACATCTGTGGCACAGTGCTCACCAGGGCTACATTCCCTGGACTTCGTGCCTGCCCAGGGCCACAGGGGCGCTCCGCAGTGACCGCCGGGCTGCACTTGCATTTGCAGGGATTCCTGGCCATGTGCTTGCCAGGGCATACCCAGTGTCATTGTGGTTTCGTACATACACACACACATACACACACACAGAGTGTTCACCCACTCACACATGCACATGTAAATATAGTCACATGTACACTCACACATGTGTGCATATGCATGCACTCATGCCAACATGCACCCACAAGTGCGCACTCTCATGCACACACTTATGCATGTGTACACACATGCACACGCTTGTGTATCTGCACTAACTCCCACACGCACTCACTGGCTCCGGTGTTGGTCCCTCGCTTAGGGGCAGAGTAGGCCCTGTCATGGCCGAGGTTCTTCAAAGCAGAGGCGTGCCACAGCTCCCTCAACTGAATGAGCGACTATAGCCCTCAGCAGCCAGCCCCAGACTGCCCTGCACTGCCTCATGTTGCCCTGTGCTGTCCCATACTGCCCCATGATGCCCAGCGCATCCCGGTTGTAGATTCATGAAAACAGGAACCGGAGGAGCCGAGGTGGACAGTGACAAACAGCCCAAAGGCCACCTTACTCTGAAATGAGGCCAGCACAAACTCACGCTGGGAAAAGGGCTTTTCCTTCTCACACTGCTACTTGCTGCAGTTGCAGGCTCTTGGAGTCAGGATATAAATATTTGGGGGGGCACCATTCTGTCTCGTTTGATGTAATTATGAGCCAAGGGCAAAAGCTGTGTTCTTTGTGAACCACCAGGCTCAGAAACCATTACCACCTTATTCCTTGCAACAAGAAATGGTCCGTTTCCAAATTGTTGAGGAAAAATAAAAACTTGCTATTAGTTCACTGGTTTTCCACTTGACATCCGCCACGTCTTCACATTACACAATGCCCCCTGATGATACTTCTCATGTGCATTATATTGATGGGCACCAAAGTACCAGACTCAAAAGCTCTCTGAAATGGCAGGAAGGCCCCAGCTAGGCAAGGACAAGTGCACTGGTCTATGGGTGATCTACCAAGACATGGGCCCTACTTGAAACATGGGATGTGGCTCAGTGGTAAGGTACATGCCTTGTAGCATGAGACCTGTGCTCTATTCCTGGTACCACACCCAAAAAATGTAGAAATCAAATTAAATTAATCATTATAGGGTTGGGATTACAGCTCAGAAGTAGATTGCTTGGCACATCTGGGTGAGATTCCGCCAGCTTTGATTCCTGGAAATGCGAAAAAATTTAAATTAAATTAATCCTTAATATTAAAACACCTTTTCAAGAGGAAAGAAAGATTTGCAAGATATATTTAAAGGGTTTAGGTAGAACTCAGAGATAGAAATAGTTCAATAACTAGAGTTCAGGCTTCAAGCAGGAGACCTTGGTTTGATCCCTGCACGGTCCACAGAGCCCCACCAGGGTGAATTCTGAGCCAAGAGGATCCCCTGAGCACCTCCAGGTGCGCCTCCCCCCCCACTACAAACAGAAAGTTTGTAGTGAAAAATCAGTCGACAGGGGTTAGTCTGTCTTAGTGCACTAGGGAATGTAGTGTACCGGCTTTCCTAGTGTTCCTTTCCCCAAGTCTGGCTCTAAGTGAGGTGTCTCGGGAGCCCATACTCTGAATGGTGCATCTATGAAGAAAGGAGGCCAGGAACATAGTGCTGAGAAAGAAGAAAGAAAAGAGAAGGAAACTTTGCATCTGATCTTCTTGAGAGGGGGATTAAAAATACAGGGCAGGGGCCGGAGTGATAGTCCAGCGGGTAGGGCGTTTGCCCTGCACATGGCTCAACCGGGTTCGATCCCGTCATCCCATATGGTCCCCCATGCACTGCCAGGAGTAATTTCTGAGTGCAGAGCCAGGAACAACCCCTGAGCATTGCTGGGTATGACCCACAGAGCAAACACAATAATATTAATAATACAAGGCAGTGAATCAGAGCCATAGTGCAGCAGGGAGTCGCTTGCCTTAAAGGCTGCTGACCCGGGTTTGACCCCCCAGCACCCCAGATGGTTCTCAAGCCCTGCCAGGAGTGATTCCTGAGCACAGAGCCAGGAGCAAGCCCTGAGCACGGCCAGGTGTGGCCTAAATATAAAAAGCAAAAAATGAGAATTAGAAAACTACAAGAGCCTTAAAAAGGGGGTGTATTGATTTACTGAATCACCAGGAGATACTCAGTTATAATGTGATTTCATTTGGTACTGAAAACTGAGAGGTTTTCAGTACTAAACCTTTCAGATTTGGTACTGGAAGGTTATCATGTATGTCCCTTTACCTACTTTCAGGACTCAGCTCTTGTTCAGAACCATCATTTCCAACTAACCTGGTCATAGTGGTCCCTTCTACAAGAGCCATTTCCCACCCCTACCCCCTTCTTTTTTCTTCTTTTTTTTTCTGTGTTGAGAGATCACTCATGGAAGGTTTAAAGGGCCATCTGTGGTGCCAGGGATTGAACACGGGTCAGCTGCCCACAAGGCCAGTGACTTACCTGCCGTACTATCATTCTGGTCCCCTCTTTCTGCAGAGATATTTAACAAAGATGCTGCCACAACACACAGCTGAGCATGAATGAATGAATGAACGAATGAACGAATGAATGAACGAATGAATGAACGAATGAACAAACGAACGAACGAACGAACGAATGAATGAATGAATGAATGAATGAATGAATGGACAGTGGTTCTTGGGGCTTGCATGTAATGAAGGGAGCAGAGTAAGTTTCCAATCTCGAGTTTCCTCTTGTGCACACGTCAGCGGGCCACAGAACCATAAGTGAGCTGTAAGTGAGCCCAGCTCGGGTCAAGCTGCGAAGTCACAGGGAAGCTCACCGGGAATTTCTGCCACCCATTTTAGGCATTAACACACAATACAAACAGAACTAGTTCAGCAACCCAAAAGGCTTAAAATATGAGGGTAGAAGAAAAATCAATTAGACACGCGGTGGGGGGAAATGTGAGCAACAAAAAAGAGTTTGAAGAGCAAAAGACAGACTCTGGTCATTCAAACGGAAACCCAGGACCTGGCCTGACCCAAGCCTCCATCCCAATCCAGACAGGTCAGAACACACATCCACACTCACGAGTACAAAATTCAAAAGCTCCTTCGCCCTCTTGTCCACTAAAGCAGGTTTGCCCGGAGAAGTGGCATCACCTGGTCCAAAGCATGATACCATCCAGGGAAGGAGCAGTGCTCACTGATGATCAAAGGACAAACGCCCAGCCTCCAATGAGACCGTGTCCTCAGGGTCTCCTCTAAGAACCGCAGAAAGTGGCAGGGAGTGGGAAAGGCTGCAATAGGTCTCCCTGCCTCTCTCATGGGAGCCAAATGCCTTTTAAAAAATATTTGATTATACCCCATGACAGACATGGGGCAGAGCTGCTACTGACTCTCACTGTGCCCAGATGCTCATGAGGTGCCCGGGAGGGATGGCAGGTTCTAGCCCTGGGCCGCCACCCCAGCAGAGCCTCACAACAAGCCAGACGATCCCCCACTCCATGAGGGACCTCCATTTTCCACATCTGGACTTCCCTCTCTTCAGAACTCCACCCAGCAGACCAGCCTATCACAGCCTGGATCGCGGCTGCAAGCGGCCACACGGTTCATCAATAAATGCTGGATTTAGAGATGACTACAAGAGTATGCTACCCGCACGGCAGAGCCTGGCAGGTGTGTATTTGATATGCCAGATACCAGTAACAATTATAGATCTCATTCCATGACCTGATGGAATGGTTTGAGGCTCTTTATGTTCCTGGAGCAAGCAGGTGCCCTTGGGCTCTACTTGCATGAGACAGGTCATATGGAGATGTTATTGTTGCCCGCTTGAGCAAATCGATGAACGGGAAGACAGTGATACAGTGATACCACTGTGAGATATGCAATTATAAAGATGCTCATGTTTGGCTTTCAGTCATACCGTGTTCCAGCACCCATCGCCATCATTGTGTTTCTTCACTTCTCACCTACTTCTAAGTCAACTCCCCACTCAGCCCCTTGGCAGACGACTGTACTGCGGCCTGGCATGCAGCCAACCCGGGTTCAATCCCCAGCATCCCATATGCTCAAGTAAACCCTGAGCAACACTGGGTGTGACCATAAAGAGAAAAAAAGAAAGCCCTCTCAACTCCCACTGTAGAAAGTCAAGGTCCTGCGGGGTGGCTGAGGGTTGTCTTTGCTTTGTCACTAGCCTTTTTACAGTCCTTCAGAGGAGGATCGAGCCAGCCATGCTTGGCACTAATTCCAGACTTCAATTTAGATACCTTGTCTGACCGAACCTGCTATCCTCCTTTCAAACAGAGTGAGATATTTTAGCTAATCTAATTTTTTTCAGAAAATTGACAAAACTGCAGGCAGAGGGATAAAACGGCGAGTGGCCAACGAGTGTAAGATGTCTCGCAAATGGTCACCCACAGTTGATCCCTGGCACCCCCAGCCCACGAGGAGTGAGTGATTCCTGAGCATAGAGCCAGGAGAAAGTCCTGAGAATCCCCTACGTTCCATCAGTCTGTTGGAAACGGTTTGTATTCCTGTGACCCCCGGTACACACGTGGAAAAAAATCACACACAAATTATCGTGAAAATCACGATAATTAAGAGAAGTGACGATTCTGAGGGTGTGATTAATCGAGCTTCAAGGCACTTTGCCAAGCGGCTTATTTGTACCGCGCTGAATTAGAGCCGACACCAAGAGCCGCTCTCGGTTTGGCCAGCAGGTGGCGATCTCCACTGCCCACATCAGCGCGTCCTCAAGCAGGCTGCAAATTATTGTTTCAAAAAACCTAATTCCCAAGAAATACAAATGAGTTCATCTTATCTGTGTTTTGAAACGTTCAAAGATATTATTCTGTCCTATCAGACAGAGCTGTGCGCTCCCTTTGTGAAGCCCGATGCTCCCTGTTTCCTCTTGGCGTGGAGTTAGGATTCAAGAGACGAAGCCCCTTTCATGTCCAAGTTTCATTCCACCGATGGATTGACACTTTATCTGTTTCGGCGTTAGAAAAGCACCACTGTTTACCTTGCCCAGGACAGAGCTTTGGAACAGCATGGGAATTTTCCTATAAACACACAGGCCAGCACGGGCAGGAGAGAGAAAAACAAGTTTATGTTTGGAGTTCAAATACGGTAAAAAAAAAATAGTCCAGGCTGTTCTCTGATGAATTGATCTATCAACTTAGATCCATTCAAGGCATGGTCTCTGACAAACTCCTCTTTAATTGTATCTTTTATTGTATTTTTATTGGTGATCACCTTATCTGTGTTGTTTCATACGCTCACTAAATGGACAGACCCCGCATGTCAACAAGATAAGTAAAGTCGATCATATCATCAAAGGCACACTTATAAATAAACATAAGTGCGGGCATCATCTGGATCAAATTTTCTCATTCCTTTATTTTTTTTAAATTATTATTACCAAAGGATTCCAGATTGCCGCCCATTCCCATCAGTGGGACCCGGGAACCTGGGCAGGGTTCGTTTTCACTCACATCAGTCACCTTCTAGCTGAAACACTAGGTCACCTCTTCAGCCCTTTCGAGTCAAGTTTCTGCTTTCAGAACAGCAAAGGTTTCTTTCCCTTAGTGTTTTGAGACACGCTGGCACTGATGTGGTGGTGAGGGGGCACTCGCCTCTCTGTGCTCCGGGCTCAGTCGCAGTGGTGGTGGTGGTGGTCTGGGGACCCCTGGGTGCTGGATGGAACCAGGGCGCCCATATGCAAAGTAAAGAACATGGGCATTCTACTTTTTTTTTGCTTTCTTGGGTCACACGCAGTGATGCTTAGGGGATTATTCCCCCTGGTTCTGCACTCAGGGATTACTCCTGGGAGTGCTCAGGGAGCATATGGGATGCTGGGGATAGAACCTGGTAGGTCACGTTCAAGGCAAAAGTTTCTACCTGCTGTACTCTAGCTCCAGCTAGAACATGGGTGCTCTAATCTTTGGTGCCGCCTCTCTCCAGTCCAAGGCAAACTTTTCTTTTTTGTTTTGTTTTGTTTGGTGGTGGTGGTGGTGGTGGTGGTGGTGGTGGTGGTGGTGGTGGTGTGTGTGTGTGTGTGTGTGTGTCTGTGTGTGTGTGGCGTGTGTGCATTGGGGGGGCTACATTCAGCTGTGCTCAGGGCTTATTCCTGTATTCCCTGGCCCTGCGAGAGTAAGGAATCCCTCCTTATGGGCTTGGGGGGACCATATGAGACACCAGGGACGGAACCTGGGTAGCAGGTACAAGGTAAACTCCCTCCCCACTGTACTACAGCTCCGCCAAAGTAAACTTTCCTTATAGGATCAGATTGCCAATGGACAGTGAGGGCCAAGAGACAACATTAAGGAGATTATGTGGACACTTTGGCCCCATCTTTTAAAGAGTGTTTTAAGAGCTCAAGAACAGGCCAGTACCTGGGCCACACCCACTTTGGCAGGGGAGGCAGCCGGCACGGACTTCTGAACCACCCACTCCGAGGACTGTCCCTGCACTGTCAACTTTTTTTTAATAATTCCTTTCTAAAGTTCTAACTGAAGTAGAATTTTATATCAATCTTTAATATTTTTAACATATACTGCTATCTTTAGAAAGTAAATACCCTGAATCAGAACATTTGGCTCAAAAAGTTACTTTGTGATGCATTGTTAGTTTTCAGATTCTCAGTCTTCAGAAGGTAAATTTAATGCACTACAGATTCTTAAAAGAAAAGACACACACCCCCCAACCTGATGTAGGTGGGCCTCCAGGTGGCTTATGTGAGGCGGGAAGGGGAGACAGATGGTCGCTTTCTCCCCAGCCGCCTCTGCCGCCCAGGACCTGTTGGGTAGGCTAAGGACTGATAAAAGGTAAGTCAGCCCTAGGCCTTATCAGGGTTTCCTCAGGGTTCTTGTCTTCCCCGAAGAAAAAGAATTTTCAGGAGTAGACGAGCAGTGAAGTAGAACAGATTTTATTATGGAGATTTTAGGATGGGGAAAGAGGAGGGAAAGTGAGAGAGAGAGAGAGAGAGAGAGAGAGAGAGAGAGAGAGAGAGAGAGAGCACATCTCAAGAGGGAGATGCGGTCCACAAACGTGCTTAGGGCACCACATAAAGCGCGGCCACGTGGGCTCAGGCAGCACATGGGCTCAGGCAGCATGTGCGCGCAGTCAGAAATGCTTTTACAGGTTTCTTCCCAAGCTACCCCCATACGGGGCTTGACCTAGGTTAAAGTCTGTTGCTAGGGCCGTTGCCAAGGGAAGATTTTGGGAGTGGTCTTCTTTGAAAATCTCCTTTTCTTGACCTCTGTTTCTGCTGGATCTTCTGTCCTGGAATGTAGCTGGATTAAGGGCTGGGCGGAGAAGTTGGATCCAGCTCCCTCAGGGTATGTTGTTGGTTATTGGGTTTTATCAAGTCCTGGTTGCTTGTTGCAAAAGGGGTGAAAAACCCTCCACGACATTGAAGCTAAAGGCATCTTCAAAGGTGAAACATCACTAACAAAGCAACTAGAAGAAAGATAAACATATGGGACTACATGAAACTAAAAAGCTTCTGAACCTCAAAAAAAAAAAAAAACAGTGACTAAGATACAAAAGCAGTCCACAGAATGGGAAAGAATATTCACCCAATACCAATCTGATAGGGGTTAATATCCAGGATATATCAGGCACTGGCAGAACTTTACAAGAAGAAAACAAACAACCCCATCAAAAAATGGGGAGAAGAAATGAACAGAAACTTCAGCAAGGAAGAAATTCGAATGGCCAAAAAACATGAAAAAATGCTCATCATCACTGGTCATCAGAGAGATGCAAATCAAAACAACAATGAGATATCACTTTACACCACAGAGACTGGCACATATTCAAAAGAGCAAGAACAACAAGTGCTGGAGTGGATGTGGGGAAAGGGGACACTCATCCATTGTTGGTGGGAATGCCGTCTGGTACAGCCTTTCTGGAAAACAATATGGACATTGCTACAAAGACTAAAAATTGAACTCCCATTTGACCCAGCCATACCACTCCTGAGAATCTACTCTGGGAAGCCAAAAATATGCAGTGGAAACACCATCCCTACTTTTATGTTCATAGCAGCATTATTCACAATAGACAGAATCTGGAAACAACCAGAGTGCCCGAGAATCGATGACTGGATAAAGAAGTTTTGGTACATCTACACAATGGAATACTATGCAGCTGTTAGGAAAAATGAAGTTATAAAATTTGCCTATAAATGGATGGAGAAGATTATGTTGAGTGAAATTAGCCAGAAGGAGAGAGACAGATACAGAATGAATGCATTTATTTGCATGGCATAGATATATATGTGAATATTGTGATGCCAATATCCAAGATCAAGTGAAACATGTATCAGGAGGTTTTGTCAAGGGTGGAAATTGTCGCAAATGTGTGGGAGTTAGAGGCTGGGTAGGACAGAGAATGGAACAGTGTGCTGACAATTGTCGAGGGTACTAGTGCCAACCTAGAACTGAGCATTAAATGGAGGCAAAAGGACACACTTGACAACCCTTTAATGTATGTTCTGTAGTCCATAGTCTGGAGGGGAAGGAAGGGAGAGAGAGAGAAAGGGAAAGAATGGGGAACCTGCCATGGAGGCAGGCTGGGGGAGGGTGAGGGAACCGGGTAATTGGTGGTGGGAGATGGGCACTGGTGGAGGGATGGGTGCTGGAACACTGTATGACCAAAACCCAGGTATGAGCTTTTTAATTGTGTATCTTTGTGATTGCGTATCTCACGGTGGTATAATAAAATACTTAAAAAAAAAGTGACTCTGAACAGCCTTAGGGCAAGAATTCATTGCCATGTGGGCACCTCTTGTCTGCCTGCCTACATCAAGCCCACTTGGGCTCTGCAGGGAAGTTTTCTGAGCCCCCACAAAGGGACCTAGGGAGTGTGCGGGGGGGGGGGGGTCTGTGCTCTGTGGAGATTGGAGGACTGACAGTGAGCAAGCTTCAGTTTCAGGGTTTCTTGCTTCTCTTTCCCTAGGATCCCTGGTGCTGGGAGCAACAGTACAGCAGGGAGGGGCCCTCACACGCGTGGCTGACTGTGCTCTATCCCCAGCATTCCACACCCACACGCCAAAAACTACAGCCTGTGTCGCTGGCTCCCTGGAAGGGAGGTGGCCCCTGGGTCCAGGGGAGTTCAGCACTAGCTGTCTGCTTCTATGGAAACCTGCTTGGAGCATTTCCGGGAGTGGTGGGATTCTGGACTATGGGGACTTCTCAGTCTCTGTCTCACATGTTATGGGAGAGGGGAAAGAAACAGCTGTCCAGGTCAATAATGGACGCCACCCTCCTGTGGGGCCTGGTCCCCTTTGGGGCTGTTCACAGTCCCCAGGGCAGAGGAAGAGAAAGGCCTGTCCCAGCCGCCTCTTTCTCACCCTGCTGCAAGAACTTTCTGATCTGCCCCTCTCTGCTCTTTTCATCCCTTTTGTTTGCATGTGGAATGACTCAGATTGACTTTTTACTGGAACTATTTGGGATGGGGAGGCTCAGGAAAATTTCGCTTGTGTTTGGCCATTTCTTTTGTGGGCTACACTCAGCGGTGATAGGCAGCTGACTGGTCACACTCCCTGCTCAGGGCCCCTCCTGGAGCTGCTCAAGGAATGCGTGGTGCCAGGGGTTAACTCCCAGCTTTGCTCAAAACAAGTGCTCAGCCCTAAGTCCCTGACCCACTGACCATTTCTGTTCTACGCAGTGGGGTGGGGGAATAAAGGTAGAATTGGGCCACATTCAGAAGCGCTGAGGGGCTATTTCTCCTGATGGTGCTCAGGGGAACACATGCAGTATATGGCATTGAACCAGGTCAGAGGGACAAAGGCAGGTAAGTGTCTTACCTGCTGAACTATCTCACCAGCCCCTAAACTTTTAAAAGGATGGAAACTGAGGCCGGAGAGGTAGTACAGCTGGGAGGCTGTTTGTCTTGCATGCTGCCAACCTGGGTTCTATCCCCAGCATTCCATAGGGTCCCCAAAGCACCACCAGGAGCAATTCCTGTGTGCACAGCCAGGGCATAACCCTGAGCATTTCCAGGTGGGACCAAAAAGCAAGAAAAAATAATATACCAAAAGAAACATTGCAGAAACTTCCTTTGGGCTGAGTAGAAACAAGTTCAAATCCAGCTTTGGAGTTCACAGATACTGCCAAGAGGCAGTATTCAGTGGCTTCTCTCTGCTCCTAAGGGAATGTTTTTGGTCAAGCATATAAATCTGAGTGTGCAAACATCACTGGGAGGCTCTGAATCGTGCCTTTTTGCCAGCACAGAGGCCATCGAGGCTGCAGAACAACCTCTCCCACCTCCCTGGGACTTCCTTGACTTCGGGAATCGGATTAATGGATTAGTAGGAGAAAATGTCAAACCACATGCATACAGGATTGACATGAGCGTAAATGATGACGAAGGAGGAGGAGCAAGGAGGGGACTGGGGAGAGACGGAGGGGCTCAAGCGCAGACTTGAGTGGCGCCCAGTACCTCATCCAGAAGGCCGTGGTGATCCCAGCACCTCAGATCCAAGGGAGCCCCACATCACCAGGCCTATACCCCTGGGCCAGTCTCAGGAAGCGGCTCCACCTTCTCCGCCCCAGCACTTCTCAGGAGTCGCAATTATAGGGAAAAACCTCCCAAAATGAGAATGGGAAGGGGGCGTGGGCCTGCAGGGCAAAAAGAGGGGCACCCACACTGGTGAAAGGACCGGAAGTTCTGAGCAGAGAGAAGAGGCCTGAGAGAAAGGTCTTTCCGGACCTCGCCTAGATGGGAGTATGGCCCCCCACGTCCAATCATCTGGGGAGTTAAGGAAGCCATCAGAATTCCTCTTGAGGGCCAAGAGCCAGCACAGAGGGTGAGGGACTTGCCCTGCAGGCAGCTGACCTGGGTTCTATCCCTGGCTCCTCCCTGAGTCCCTGGAGCCTGCCAGGAAGGACCCTGAACACAGATCTAGGAGTTGGCCCAGAGCACCAACCCGCTGTGTGGCCTAAAGTGCGCCGGTCCCTGCCCCGTTCTCTGCAACCTATAGCGCCTTTAGCTGGGAATTATCCAGTTTCCTACGTGGCCTGTCTTGGGAGAGTGTCACGAAAGGATCTGGGGGAAGGCCTGATCTTTATTTTATTGGCTTTTGGAGTTTCACCTAGAGATGCTCATGACTTATGCTGGCAGGCAGGGGGCCACCACATGGCAATAAACTTTCAGCGTCACCTTTTGGAATCAGGAACCAAGAGTTGATGAGACTCATTAACCAACAATAGGCCCTGAGGGAGCTGGATCAACCTTTTTCTGTCCCGCCCTTAACCACCCCCCACCCCAGAGCATTCCAACCCAAGAGGATTAAAAACCCCTTTGAAAATGAGTTGGGTCTCTCCACCTTTGGAGCAGCCCGAGTCTCCCTTTGAGTGTGTTGCTCTCACTTTCCCTCCTCCTTCCCCCTAAAAAACCTCCATAATAAAATCTGTTTTACTCCACTGCTCATCTACTCCTGAAAATTATTTTTCTGTGAGGAAGACAAGAACTCTGAGAAAACCCTGGGTAAGGCCTAGGACTGACTTTCCTTTCCTGCAAAGAACAATTCTTCGCTCCAGCCTGAGTCTGTGGCCCCCCCGAGAAGCCTCGGGTGGTGGGGATCAACTCCTGTGCCTAGAGATCAAGCCGGACATCAGGTGTGGCTTGGCGGTCACCTCGTGGGTTGGGTGGGGCTCAGGCCCACACTTTGCAGGGGCTCATCGCAGACTTTATCAGTCCTTAGCCTGCCCAGTGGGACCCGCGGTGGCAGAGGAGGCTGGGGAGAAAGTAACCATCTCTCTCCCTTCCCACCTCTCATAAGCCACCCATGGGGCCCACCTACATCACTCAGCGGTTTTTCCTGGCTCTGCAGTCAGAAATCACTCCTGGAAGTGCTCAGGGAACTATATGGGGTTCCAGGGATCAAACCCAGGGTTGGCCAGGTTACAAGGCAAACTCCCTACCCGTGTGCTATCGCTCCAGTCCCCTGGTCTGACTTATAAGAATACAGATTAATCCTGAGGGTGGTGAGGCCACTTGGACCCCACCCCAGCTGGCATGGAAAGCCCCTACCCTCACTTTGGCCATTTCCTCTTGCTGTCCCAGGTATGTTTCTCCAGTCTCAGAACAAGCTCCTGGCTGAGCTGAGACCCTTGCGAGGGGTCCCTAAGTATCACATTGCACCTCTGGAAGTGAAGATTGGTGTGGGGGCATGCAGTTTCCCTGCAGGGAGAGTCCCGTGTGCCAGGAGCAGTGCCTGGCACCTTGACCAAGTGAGCACACCTAAGCTGGGCTCCTGTCAGTCTAATGTGACCAGCTAGTCTCTCCGTGGCCCAGCCGGTGGCCTGGCTTTCCACACCACTTGGTTCCCTTTTTACTTTGTCTTGCTTCTCTTTCTCATATGTTTCCTTGGCTCTAGAGGCCTGACCCAGGTGTTGAACAGAAACGGAAACCGAAACGGCACAAATGCTCAATGCCCCTTAACGCAGGGCAGGGCAGGGCCAGGCAGGGCCAAGCTGCTAAAACAGAAACCAATGGCCTCTGACCTTTCTTTTTTTCTTTTTGACTTTTCAGGTCACACCTGGCAATGCTCCAGGGTTACTCCTGGCTCTACACTCAGAACTTATTCCTGGTGGTGCTCAAGGGACCATATAGGATGCTGGAGACAGAGCCCGGGTCAGCCACGTGCAAGGCGAACACCCTACCTTCTGTGTACTATAACTTTGGCCCCTGGCCTGAGCTTTAAGAATGGGTGTGGGAGCCATGTCCTTCCAACACCCAACATGCACTAGAGCTGAAAGTGATCCCAGAATCAGGTGTGCACAGGACCCTCCTGGCCATCAGGACAGCAACCATGTGCAGGGGAGTAGCAGGCATCTGAAAATCAAAACTGAAGAGCAGGAAATGGAGCTGTCCAGAGGCAGTGGGCACCTCTCGTGCTCTCAGTACCAACGATGCAAAGAACGCAGGCATGAGCTGGGCAGGTTTGGAGAAGCTGGACCCGCTGCCCAGGAGAAAGAGACAAGAACCCCAGTTCTGACACCAAAAGTCAACAATCCCTTATTGGCTCCCCATAGCTGCCTGCTACCTGACAGGAGGCCTGAGCATACCCAGGAAAGACTTTCCAAGCACCTAAGAACCAGGTTTCAGATGTACTGGCCCCCCGTGGAGTCAATTTTCCCTCACATTTAGTGCCAAGGGAAAAAAAAACAGATGGCTAGAGAGATAGTGCGTTGGGTAGAGCATTCTCCTTGCATGCAGTCAACCTGGGTTCAATCCCCAGCACCCCGTATGGTCTTCCAAACCCACAAGGAGTGATCCCTGAGCACAGAGCCCTGAGCACGCCCCTGAGCACTGCTGGGTGTGTCCCCCCCAACCAAAAAATATGCCAGGATCAAAATCAAAGAACTTCATGCCATATTGTCTTCTAGAAGATTTTACATTCATGTCTTCAATCATTTCAATCTAAGTTTTGCATTATGGGGGTGTTTTGTTTTGTTTGGGGGTCACACCTGGTGCTCAGGGATCCTCTAGCAGGGCTCAGGTAGAGCCGTATGTATGGAGCCCTGGAGTCAATCTTGACTGAGGTTGTCCAGAGGGTCTTTTTTGTGGGCCCCTGTGCTTCTTTAACCTCACCGTGCATTTGTGAGATTTATTTCTGTGTGGGCAAGTGCAGCTCTTGCGTTGTCCTGGAGCCACACCCAGTAGTATTGGGGCTGTTGACTAAGTACTTAGGTGTTGGGTTACCCTTTGTGCACAGCCCTATGTCTCCTACTTGCCAGCCCTGGGTTCTATATTGTAAATGAATGGCTGTTTCTCTCTTTCCTGTATGCCCTTTACATAGTCTTATGCTAGAACAAAGGCTTTTTGTATAGACATAGGAAGACAGTTAAGGCTCTGCATTTGTGATATTGGGGTTAATTAACTCTGAATTAGTTACTCCTGGGCATTG
>JAJIBD010022344.1:0-15807 GCA_021461705.1 Cryptotis parvus | reverse complement strand
AAAAAATGAACTTAGACCTCCTTCTAACGCCATGCACAAAAGTCAGATCAAAATGGATTATAGATCTCAACATCAGACATGAATCTATAAGGTACATTGAAGAAAATATAGGAGAAACGCTCTACGACATCGAAGCGAAAAGTATCTTTTAAAGACGATACACCACTGACCAAGCAAATGGAAGCAAAGATAAACAAATGGGATTATATAAAATTGAAAAGCTTCTGCACCTCAAAAGAAACGGTAACCAAGATACAAAGACAATCCACAGAGTGGGGAAAGGATATTCACCCAATACCCATCTGACAAGGGCTTAATATCCAGGATATATCAGGCACTGGTATCACCCCCACAAGAAAAAAACAGCCAACCCCATCAAAAAATGGGGGAGAAGAAATGAACAGAAGCTTCCAAAAAAGAAGAAATTCGAATGGCCAAAAGGCATATGAAAAAGTGCTCTTCACCTTTAATCATCATGGAGATGCAAATCAAAACAACAATGAGGTACCATCTCACACCACAGAGACTGGCACACATCCAAAACAGCAAGAACAACCGGTGCTGGCGTGGATGTGGGGAAAAAGGGACTCTGATCCACTGTTGGTGGGAGTGCTGACTGGTCCAGCCCTTTTGGAAAACAATATGGGCATTCCTCTGAAAACTGATATTGAGCTCCCATTTGATCCAGCAATAGCACTCCTGGGAATATACCCGAGAGACCAAAAAACACATAGCAGAAACACTATCTGTACTTCTTTATTCATCTCTGCGCTATTCACTATAGCTAGAATCTGGAAACAACCTAAATTCCCGAGAACAGAGGACTGGCTAAAGAAACTATGGTTCATCTACACTATGGAATACTATGCAGCTGTCAGAAAAGATGAAAGTATGAAATTTACCTGCAAATGGATGAACATGGGGACTATCATGCTGAGTGAAATTAGTCAGAAGGAAAAGGACAGATATAGAATGACTGCATTCATTAATAGGACATAAATAGATACCAGTATTTTACTAAATATGGGAAATGGTAATGGCAGATTAAAACTCACCATTGAATATACACAAAGAGACTTAAGTGATAAACTCTAAATATCTGCAGGACTAGCCACAATGTGTAAAAAAGGGGAGAGAGATGCAGAGACAGAGAGAGTGACAGAGAGAGAAAGAGAGGAAACTGGTACCTGCTATTAAGGCAGCCTGGGGGGGGGGTGGATTGGAGGGGTGGGGTATATTGGTGGTGGAAATGGGGTACTGGTGGAGGGATGGGTGCTGGTATACTGTATTACCAAGAACCAATTATGAACACCTTTGCAATTGTATGTTTCATGGTGGTATAATAAAAAAAAAAAAACCTCATGTTTTGAGATATTGTAAATGAAGTAGACCTTCAGATCTCCCTCTCTTCTAGTTCATTGTTTGTACACAGAAATGCACCAGATTTTGCATATTGATTTTGCAGCTCCTACTCTGCTTTATTGGCATATTGTTTCTAAAAGATTTAGATGTCATTTGAAAACAGTAGTAGTTTGACTGCTTTCCCAATTTTGATCCTCCGACTCCGGGCACATCTCTTTGACTCCACCATTCTCCCTGGATTAACATATGCCTCAGAGACCTGGGCCCTAAGAAAGCAGAATGAGAATACTATTCGGGTCTCCCAAAGAGGAATCAAAAGAGCTATGCTTGGAATATCACCCCCTCTTCCCCCTTCTCTTACACATTGCGCGGCTTACAATACATACATTTAGAGGTTATCGTGAATATCCTTTTGCCAGTTTTTAATGCTAAGTTCTATGCTAGTATTATCATTTACCATAATTATTAGTACACTGTTCTTTTCTCTGTATTATCTAACTTTTGACTCCCACACACACATTAGCAGTAGGTTACACACACTGATAAGACCTCCTGATCCATGTTTTTCTGATCTTGGATATTGATATCATGCTATTTTTTTTTACATCCCGCAAATAAATGCTGTCATTCTATATCTGTCCTTTTCCCACTGGCTAATTTCACTCAGCATGATCCTCTCATTGTTCATCCATTTATAGGCAAATTTTATAACTTCATTTTTCCTAACTGCTGCATAGTATCCCATTGTGTAGAGGTACCAGTTTCTCTATCCAGACACCTGTTCTCGGGCACTCTGGTTGTTTCCAGCTTCTGGCTATTGTGAATAGTGCTGCTATGAAGTACTATTCATAGCAGGGTGATACCATTTCACCAAATGGCAGGGTGATACCATTTCACCAAAACTATTCAGAGCCACCCTCAAGAACATCATACGACGGATTAGAATGGGAAGGAATGGGAGTGAAAATAGACGGTCGGCAACTACACCACATACGCCGCTGATGACATCGTTCTAATAACACTAAACATTAGCCAAGCGGCACAAATGCTGGCTGACTTTAACTGAGAATGTGGAAAGATAGGTCTACAGCTGAATCTCAACAAAACCATGTTCACGAAAAATGAACTAGTTCCAGAGGCCCCATTCACTCTCAATGGAACAAACATCTCTGAATGCAGCAGTTATGTGTACCTAGGTTGAGAAGTCAACGTGATGAATGACCTAAAACTTGAGCTGCACAGGAGGAAGAGAGCGGCATGGAATGCCTTCAAAGGCATCGAAGAAATAACTAAAAAGACAAAGAACCTCTGGCTCCCGACACATCTCTTCAACTCCACTGTTCTTCATGCATTAACATATGCCTCAGAGACCTGAGCCTTATGAAAGCTCGGGTCTCCTAAAGAGGAATTGAAAGAGCTGTGCTTGGAATATCATGCCTCACTCAAGTGAAAGAAGGAATCCGGAGTTCTGACCTCCATCGACATTCCAGAGTCAGGAACACTGTCTCATTTGCCAAGGCATCGAAAATCAGATGGGCTGGACATGTAATGTTATTTGGAGATGACTGCTGGACTAGAGCCGTTACCGACTGAATTCCCCTGGACGTCAAAGATCACATGGCTGCCCACCTACAAGATGGTCAGACTTCTTCGTCAAGACCCTGAAGGAACAGTTAGAGGCTCTTCGTATTCCTGAAGCAAGCAGATGCCATTGGGTTACACTGGAATATGATAGGGTCAAATGGAGATGCTACTGGCACCTGCTCGAGCAAATCGATGAATAACGGGATATCTAGTGATCAAGTGATAAACTTAGATGTGTAGATGATGTCTCCACTGTGTTTTTGGTCTCACAGGGTATATTCCCAGAAGTGGTATTATGTTGCAGGACACCTGAGAGCCTCTGCACAGGCCTGGAGTTGCCTCCTGCAGGTCACTTTGTAGATAGGAGGGTAGTTTAAATGTGGCATTTTATCTAACCATGTATTCTATATGGCTGGCATAAATATTCTCTCATGCTACCACAATCACCGTGGGACTAGCTAGATCTTACTGGTATATTTGCTTAGCCATGTTGGATCTCTAAATAATTAGACCAGAGAGAAATGCTGTTTGTCTCCAAGCAAGCAAGTATGGCTCCCTGATAACTCAAAGGCAACTAAAACACAAAACTACCATGAAGTAAAGACGAGACTCTTGTGAAGGCTTGGAGAAATATTTAACTGGCATTTGTATAGTCTTTGGTACAGATGTATGCCTTTCTATTCTGAGATACAGTTCATCTCAGAACCCCCACGCCCCCCACCCCGGAAGAGGCATTTTCTAGGCAGAGTTGGCGACATTAACATCTAAAAGTGTCTAGGTGAAGTCCTGGGAGAAATTACCTGAGGGCATTTGACCCTGTCAGCTTCCCATAAAAGTGGGAGGTCTGAGTTGCAGGGATATAAAACTAGACTGCTTTCTCTCTTTGCTGTCTTTTTGGGCTTGCCCTCTCTTTTAGGTAGCTCTCTCTCCCTTTTCTCCTAGCACATTGTCTCTGTCTCCTCTCAACAGGGGCCTTAACACATGGTGGCCGCCATATCGGCCTCCAAGTGGCTGGGGTCCTAGCCGGGATTCCTAAGCTTAGGATTTTTCCTATTGCTGATGTCTATGCCTGAACCTGTGATAAGTAAAGTATTTTGAAACTTTGCCAGATTCTCACATCTTTCTCCATCCACCGCCCCCGATCTCCTGGACAGAAGGGGATCCCTGATCCTGCTCCCAGATTTTGTACAGGGCACTGCAGCATTTCCCCACAGTATTCCTGGGTGAAATGGGAACTCAATTTCTAGTCTTTGGAGGAATGTCCATATTGCTTTTTCAATGTTTGGGCCTTGAGGTAGTATGTCATCTTTGTAGAACTAGTTAATGAATCCATCTGGACCAAGGCTTTTGTTTTGGGGAGACTTTTCCATTTCCTTACTTTTAATTGGTCTGTTTAGGGTTTTTACTTGTTCCTGAATCAGTCTTGGAAGCTTATGTTTCTAAGAATTTGTCTGTCTGTCTGTCTGTCTGTCTGTCTATCTATCTATCTATCTATCTATCATCTGCTTGTTTATTCATTCATTCATATGTTTGTTTATTTATGGGTTTCCAGGAATCAAACCGGGGTCAGGCAAGAAACTTACCTCTGTACTACCTCTCCAGCCCCAAATTCATCCATTTCATCTAACTTCCCCAGCTTCACAGCCATAGATTAGCTTGTAATAAATTTTTGTGATATTTTGTATTTCTGAGGTATCTGTTTTGATTTCACCTCCTTTCATCTCTAATTTTATTTACTTTCATTTTCTCTCTTCTTTGCCTCATGAATCTAGCTAAAAGTTTATCAATTTTGTTTATTCTTTTGAAGAACCAACTCCTGGTTGCATTCATCTTTTGCATTGTTTTCTTCATTTACATTAATTTTTTGCTCTAATTTTTAAAATTTCCTTTCTTCAACTGACTTTAGGAATTCTTTATTGTTCTGTTTCTAGTTTCTTCAGTTATGCTTGTTTTGACTGTTTTTCATTGCATTGTTTAATTTCAGTCATTTGAGCTTTTTCTTGTGATATGTGCTTATATTTCTATGAACATCCATTTTAATACAGCTTTTTCTGTGTCTTACAGGTACTGACAGTTTGTGTCTTCATTCTCATTAACTTAGGGATCATTAGATTTCTTAATTTAATTTCCTATTTGATCTAGTATTTATTTAACAGTGTATTATTTAGTTTTTAATTTTGGGGTTTCCCACTTTCTTTTTCTTTTTTTTTTGCTTTTTGGGTCACACCCGGCGACGCTCAGGGATTACTCCTGGCTTTGCACTCAGGAATTACTCCTGGCAGTGCTCGGGGGGACCATATGGGATGCCGGGATCGAACCTGGGCGGCACAGGCCGGCCGCGTGTAAGGCAAACGCCCTACCGCTGGGCTATCGCTCCGGCCCCACCCACTTTCTTTTTATAATTAATTTCTACCATCATGGCACTGTGGTCTGAGAAGATGTTTTATACAATTTTGTTTGTTTGCTCTGGGGGCGGGGGGATACCACCCAGCAGTGCTTAGATCTCACTCCTGGATCTGTGCTCAGGAATCACTTTCGGCAGGCTCAGAGGCCACATCTAGTGTTGGGGGTCAAACCCAGATTAGCAGCATGCAAGCCTTTCCCACTGTGCTACTGCCCAGACCATATGATTTTTATTTATGCAGCTTTATGGAGACTTGCATAATGACCCGGGATATTGTCTGTCCTGGAGAATGTTGCTTGTGCACTAGATAAGAATTTTATTTAGCTATGAGGGGGTATATGGTCCTTTATTTATCAACTAATCCCAGTTTTTCTAATTATTTGCTTAGGGTTCTTGTTTCCTAATTGATTTTTCTATCTGTTTGATATATCCAATGATGAAAGCTGAGTATTTTTTTAAATTTATTATGCCACTGTGCGATACACAATTACAAAAATGTTCATGATTTGGTTTCAGTCATACATTGTTCCAGCATCCACCCCTCCACCAGTGCCCTGTTCCCACCACCAATGGCTCCAAATTCCCTCCCACCTCTCCCAGCCTGACTCTATAGTAGGCACTATTCCTTTTCTTTTCTTCTCTCTCTCTCTATCTCTTTCTCTCTTTCTCTCTCCCCATCTCTTCTTTACACATTGTGGATTCCATACAAACATTTAGGCATTATCATGTAAATCCCTTTGTGTACACTCAATGTTCAGTTCTAGCCTGGCATTAACGTTTTCCACAATTAGTAGAACACTGGTATATATTTATATTCCATTAATAAATGAAGTCATTCTATATCTATCCTTTTCCTTCTGACTAATTTCACTCAGCATGATAGTCTCCATGTCCATCCACTTGCAGGTTAATTTCATGACTTCATCTTGTCCATTGTTTGTACATCTATTCCATTGTGTAGATATACCATCTTTAGACAGTCTTCTATTCTCAGGCATGCATTTACGTTGTTTCCAGACTCTGGCTGGAATAGAGCAGTGAATAGAGCTGTGATAAATATAGAAGTGCAGATAATGTTTCTGCTGTGTGTTTTTGAATCTCCAGGGTACGGAGTGGTATGAATTTCTAGGAGTGGTATTGCTGGGTCAAATAGGAGGTCAATCAATATCTGTTTTTGGAGGAATGTCCATATTGTTTTCCAAAAGGGCCTGACCAGTCAGCACTCCAACCAACAATGGATGAGAGTCCCTTTGTCTCTGCATTCATGCCAGCACCGGTTTTCTTGCTCTTTTGGATATGGGCCAGTCTCTGTGGTGTGAGATGATATCTCATTGCTGTTTTGATTTGCATCTCACTGATGATTAGTGAAGAGAACTTTCTCATATGCCTTTTGGCCATTTAAGTCTCTTCTTTTTTAAAGTTTCTGTTCATTTCTTCTCCCCAGTTTTTGATGGGGTTGGTAGTTTTCTTCTTGTAAAGTTCCACCAGTGCCAGATATATCCTGGATATTAACCCTTTATCAGATGGCCAATGGGTGAATATTCTTTCCAGTCTGTGGACTATCTCTGAATCTTGATATAGTTTCTTTTGAGGTGCAGAAGCTTTTCAGTTTTATATAATCCCATTATATGACCACATCATCTTCAATCGAAGGTCTTGCCTGACCGATGTTGCTGTCATCCCAAAATTCCAACAGGATCCAACCACCATCTCCTTTGTGCAAAAATTCTACTTCACACAATGGGGAGAAAAGGCTGAAAAGTTTAAAAAGAGAACTCCCAGAATGACTACTAACTGGGAACTCTTTGGTACCATTGGGGGCAACATGGGAAGATACCATCATTGATGATATCGATGAAGAATACAACCGACTGGTTCAGCACCTCCATGATTGTGTGAAGAATGCCGAGAGAGAAAAAGACACAAAAGAATGCCTGTCTTCAGAAACTCTCGAGCTCATTTGCCAATGTGGCAAGGCGCGAGCCTCAGGTGACCAAGTGCTAATGTCCAAGCTTGCAAAGCGGTGCAGAGAAGCGATAAAGGAAGACCTCAGAGAGAGAAGAGCAGAAACTGGAAGATGCAGCAGACCAGGAAAAGCATTTGCAACTCTGCCTGTACTTCGCCAACTATAAGAACAAGATGACTGCCCTCCAATGTCCTGATGGATCAATCACATCTTCCAGAAAGGCAATGGAGAAGATTATCCATGAATTCTACTTAGATCTCTTTGATAGCCACGTCCACCTGCCCACATACCAAATTCCACAGGATGGATATGCCGTTCCCAACATTCACCCTTCTGATATCCGACATGCCCTTTTGTCAGTAAAAAGGGAACAGCACCAGGCCCAGACAAAGTCAGACCCAAACACCTGAAGAATCTGCCTTCAGTACTCATCAACACACTAGCTCAGCTCTTCACATGCTACCTGTCTGAATGCAAGGTGCTCCTCCCAATGGAAAACCAGCAGGACAATTCTACTGTTCAAGAAGGAAGACATTCACGACATTGGCAAGTATTGCCCCACCTGCCTGTTGTCCATCATCTACAAGCTGTTCGCTCGAGTTATCATGAACAGTATTGGCAGAACATTAGATGAAGGACAACCATGTGAGCAAGCTGGCTTCAGAAAAGGATTCAGCACAATCGACCATATCCACATGGTAACCAAGCTCATTGAGGATTGAGGGAATTCAAGATGCCACTCTGTCTCAACGTTCATTGATTTAAAGAAAGCCTTTGATTCTGTGGAGACTGAAGCGGTCATCAAAGCCCTAGCCAAACAGGGCGTTCAAACCCAATACATCAAGATCCTTCATGAGCTGTATTACGGATTCACCCCCAGGATATCACCATTCTACAAGGAAAGTGATCATTGATATCAAAAGAGGGGTTCATCAGGGTGATACCATTTCACTAAACTCTTCAGCACCACCCTCAAGAACATCATACGACAATTAGAGTGGGAAGGAATGGGAGTGAAGATAGATGGTTGGCAACTACACCACCTACGCTTCGCTGATGACATCGTTCTAATAACACAAACATTAGCCAAGTGGCACAAATGCTGACTGACTTTGACCTAGAATGTGGAAAGATAGGTCTACAGTTGAATCTCAGCAAAACTATGTTCATGAAAAACAAACTAGTTCCAGAGGCCCTATTCACTCTCAATGGAACAGATATCTCTGAATGCAACAGGTATGTGTACCTAGGTCGAGAAGTCAACATGATGAACGACATGAAACCTGAGCTGCACAGGAGGAAAAGAGGGCATGGAATGCCTTCAAAAGCATCGAAGAAATAGCTAAAAGGACAAAGAACCTCCGGCTCTGGGCACATCTCTTCCACTCCACCGTTCTCCCTGCATTAACATATGCCTCAAGAGACCTGGGGCCTATGAAAGCACGATGAGAACGCTGCTCGGGTCTCCCAGAGAGAAATCGAAAGAGCTATGCTTCGAATATCATCCTCACTCAGGTGAGAGAAGGAATCCGGAGTTCTGACCTCCGTTGCTATTCGAGAATCAGGGACTCTGTCTCATCCGTTCTATGCGGAGATCTATATGCCAAGGCTATAGAAAATCAGATGGGCTGGACATGTAATGCGATTTGGAGATGACCGCTGGACTAGAGCCATTACTGACCGGATCCCATGGGATGTCAAAACATCACGTGGCCTCCCACCTACAAGATGGTCAGACTTCTTTGTCAAGACCCTGAAGGAACGGTTTGAGGCACTTCATATTCCTGAAGCAACCAGATGCCAGTGAGCTACACTGGCACTTGATAGGATCAAGTGGAGATGTTACTGGCGCCCGCTCGAGCAAATCAATGAATAACGGGATTCAAGTTATCAAGTGATCAAGTGATAATCCCATTTGTTTAACTTTGCCTCCATTTGCTTTGTCAGTGGTGTTTCATCTTTGAAGATGCCTTTAGCTTCAATGTCATAGAGTGTTTTCCCCTGTTTTCTTTGATGTACCTTATAGATTCATGTCTAATATTGAGACCTTTGATCCACTTTGATCTAACTTTTTTGTGCATATCGTTAGAAGGAAGTCAAAGTTCATTTTTTCACTCGTTGCTGCTCCATTTTCCCAGCAACATTTGTTGAAGAGAGTTTCTTTGCTCCATTTAATATATTTTGCTCTTTTATCAAAGATTAAGAGATCATATTTTAGAGTGTGCCAGGATATTCAGTTCTATTCCATAGGTCTACAGGTCTGCCTCTATACTAACGCATGCCCTTTTTAATTACGACTGTGTTGTAGTAGAGTTTGAAGTTGGGAAAAGTGATACCTCCCATCTTCTTTTTCTCAAGGATTGCTTTGGTTATCCATGGGGGTTTATTATTCCATACAAGTTTCAGGAGTTGTTGGACAATTTCTTAGAAGAATGTCATGGGTATCCTTATAAGGACTGCATTGAATTTGTAAAAAGCTCTAGGGAGTGTTACCATTTTGATTATGTAAATTCTCCCAATCCATAAGCAAGGAATGTGCCTCCATTTCCTCAGGTACTCTTTTATTTCTTAAAGCAACATTTTGTAGTTTTCTTTGTAGAGATCCTTTACATTCTTAGTCAAACTGATTCCTAGGTATTTGATTTTCTGTGGCACTATTGTGAATGGGATCGTTTCTTCAATATCCCTTTCTTCTCTTTCTTCTCTTTCATTATCTGCATATAGGAAAGTCATTGACTTTTGGGTATTGATTTTGTACCCTGCCAATATGCTATAGGAGTCTATTATTTCTAGGAGCTTTTTGGTAGAGAGTTTAGGGTACTCTAGGTATAATATCATGTCATCTGCAAACAGTGATAACTTGACTTCTTCCTTTCCTATCCGAATGCCCTTAATATTCTTTTCTTTCCTGATGGCTATAGCAAGTACTTCCAGCACTTTATAGAAGTGGTGAGAGTGAGGAGCCTTGTCTAGTCCCTGATCGTAGGGGTAAGGCTTTCAGTTTTTCTCCATTAAGAAAGATGCTCGCTGTAGGCTTGTAGTAGATGGCTTTGACTACATGAGGAAGGTTCCTTCGATTCCCATTTTATAGAGTGTTTCTTTTTTATCATGAATGGGTATTTATCTTGTCAAATGATTTCTCTGCATCTATCAATAATGATTATAATATTTATATTTTTCCTCTTATTGGTATGATACATTATGTTGATTGACTTGCAGATGTTGAACCATCCTTGCATTCCCAGGATGAATACTACTTGGTCATTATATATAATCTTTTTGATGACTCTTTTGGATTCTATTTGCTAGTATTTTATTGAAGATCTTAGCATCTGGGAGATTGGTCTGTAGTTTTCCTTTTTTGTGATGTCTCTATCTGATTTGGGTATGAGGGGTGATATGTACCTCATAGAAGCTTTTGGTAGTGTTTCTGTTTCTTCAATTTCCTGGAAGAGCTTGAAAAGGACTGGGAGTAGGCCCTCTTTAAAGGTTTGGTAGAACTCACTGTTGAATCCGTCTGGGCTGGGCTTTTGTGTTTGGGCAGACTTTTTATTACTGATTCCATCTCCTCAATGGTGATAGGTTTCTTAAGATATTATAATCTTCTTGTTGCAGCCTTGGGAGGTTATAGGAATTCAGGAATTTGTCCATTTCTTCTAGATTCTCTTTTTTTGTGGCATACAGGCTTTCAAAGTAAATTTTGATGATCTTTTGAATTTCTGTGGTTTCTGTTGTGATGCCCCCCCACTTCATTTCATATTCTATTTATTTGGATTCTCTCTTTCCTTTCCCTGTGAGTCTTGTGAGTGTCAATCTTGTTTATTTTTTCAAAGAAACAGCTCTTGGTTTTATTATCTTTTGGATTGTTTTTCGGGATTCCAGCTCCTTGATTTCCACTCTAAGTTTTATTATTTCTTTCTTCCTGCCTGGTTTGGGTTTCTTTTTGCTGGTTGCTTTCTAAGATCTTAAACTGTGAAATCAGAACCTTCATGATGGCCCTTTCTTCTTTTCTGATGAACTCTTGAAGAGCTATGAACTTTTCCCTACTCTTTCTCTGTATCCCACAAGTTCTGATAGTTCAGGTCTTCAGTCTCATTTGTTTCCAGGAATTTTTTGGATTTCCTATTGATTTATTTTATGACATGCTGGTTGTTCACCAGTGAACTTTTTAGTTTCCAAGTACTTGGTATGACTCTCCATTTTTTTTGTGTGTGATTAACTTCTATTTTCAATGCATCATGGTCTTAAAAATAGTTGACAAGATTTCTATCTTCATGATTTTATTGAGGTATGTTTTGTGGCTCATCATGTGATTTATCTTGGAGAATGTTCCATGTGCACTGGAGAAAAATATGTATCTGGCTTTTTTGGGGGATGAAATGCTCTCTATATATTTACTATCCCTCTTTCTTCCATTTCTTCCTTTAGGGTCAGTATTTCCTTGGTGAGTTTCAGTCTTGTTGATCTATCAAGAGTTGATAGAGCAGTGTTAAAATCTCCAACTACAATTGTGTTGCTGTCATTGTCTTCTTTGAAGTCTGTTAGCAGTTGTCTTAGGTATTTTGCTGGCAACTCATTGGATGCATATATGTTTAGGAGTGTAATTTCTTCCTGATATGCATATCTCTTGATTATAAAAAGTGACCTTCACTGTCCCTTCTTTCTTCAGACTGAAGTCTATGTTGTTGGATACCAGTATGGCCACCCCATCCTTTTGGAGGGTTTTTTTTGAGTGAAGGATTGTTTTCCAGCATTTTGCTTTGAGCCTGTCTTTGCTACTATTGTTCAGATGTGTTTCTTGAAGGCAGAAAAATGTTGTATTTAGTTTTTTGATCCATTTTGCTACTCCGTGTTTCTTAACTGGTGCATTTAGACTGTTGACATAGAAAGAGATTATTGTCATGAGATTTTGTGCCATCTTTCTAAATAAGTTTGTTCTTTTGGGTTTTGTCTCATCTTTGAGTAACTCTCTCAGCCCTTCTTTTAAGGTTTGTTTTGAGTCTATGAGGTTCCTGAGCTGTTGTTTATCCAAGAAGCTGTGTATCTGTCTTTCAAATCTGAGTGAGAGTTTAGCCGTAAAAGAAATCTTGGTGAGGCATTCATTTCATTGAGTTTTTTTTCACTATATTCCAACACTGCCTTTGGGCTTGGAGGGTCTTTTCTGATAGGTTTGCTGAAAGTTGAATGGATGCTCCTTTGTGTACAATTTCCTTCTTTGTTTTGCTACTTGAAGAATTATATCTCTATCTATGGCATCCATTATTTTGATTTTTTTCCTGAGTGCTTCTTGCAGTTTATCCTCATTCTTACTTATTCTCTCTTCTGCTCTTGTCATCCTTTTGTTGAGAAATCCATTTGGGTTTTTAATTTCATCTACTGAGCTTTTAATTGATGATATTTCTGTTTGTTCAAATCAATGAACAACGGGATATCAAGTGATTTCTGTTTGTAGTGCTCTCATGTCTGCTCTCATTTCCTCCTGTAATTTATTGACTGCCCTTTCCACTGCTTTAGATATGTCCTTTTGTATTTTATTGGACATCCGTTCCATGTTTTTCATTGAGCTCATTGAACATCCTCACCATTTGTCAGAGAGATTATGAATGTGGGAATTCTTAGTTGTTGCTTTGGGGCTCTTTTCTTCTTTTTTATCCTTTGAGGAGGGATCTGCGTTGTTTACCCATAATACTGTGGTGGTATGGAGGTGGAATCTTCTGGGGGCATTGCTCCTCTCTCACTGCCAGATAGGTCTCTGTAAAGATCAGTTTTTCTGTGCTTTAGGGCTATGTTGTATTGTCAATGTTGTTCAAGTAGTTAGAGTTCAAAGCGTTGGTTCAATGCAGTATGGAGAGGAGGATTAACTCTGCGGCCGCCACTGTGAAGCCCTTTCCCCACGGGTTCTACCTGGATAGGTGCGGAGTTAAGGGTGGGAACAAGGTTTCCGTGTAGTCTCTGGTCTCCTGCTTAGGCTGCTAGGTATTATAGTCCCTCGTTTCTGTCCCTAAAGCTTGGAAGCCTCTTGTGAGGGTCCCTTTTGCTGGTGCATGAGGGCAGCTGTGAAGCCCCTGCCACCACGGGTCCTACCTGGATCAAAAGTTGGGTATTAAAGCCTCCCATTATCACTATGTTTTCAAATGTAGCTCTTTAGGTATGTTATCAGGTGCTTTATAAACTTTTCTTTCCCTTTATTTGGTATGTATATATCAATGCATGTCATATCCTCTTGGTTTATTGAACTCTTAACCATTATATACTTGATCACGTGAATCCCGTTATTCATCGATTTGCCCTAGCGGGTGCCAGTAACATTTCCATTTGACCCTATCAGTGTAGCCCAATGGCATCTGCTTGCTTCAGGAATATGAAGAGCCGCAAACCCGTTCATTCAGGGTCTAGACGAGGAAGTCTGACCATCTATTAGGTGGGTGGCCATATGATCTTTTGACGTCCCCTGGGATCCAGTCAGTAACAGCTCTAGTCCAGCAGTCATCTCCAAATCGCATTATATGTCCAGCCCATCTGATTTCGATGCCTTGGCAAATGAGACAGCGTCACTGACTCTGGAACATTGACAGAAGTAGGAACTCTGGATTCCTTCTCTCACTTGAGTGAGGCATGATATTCCAAGCAAAGCTCGATCGATTCCTCTTTGGGAAACCCAAATAGCGTTCTCATCCTGCTTTCATAGGGCCCAGATCTCTGAGGCGTATGTTAATGCAGGGAGAGCGGTGGAGTCGAAGAGATGTGTCCGGAGCTGGAGGTTCTTTTTTTTTTTTTTTTAGCTATTTCTTCTATGCTTTTGAAGGCATTCCATGCTGCTCTCTTCCTCCTGCATAGCTCAGGTTTTAGGTCGTTCATCATGTTGACTTTTCGACTTAGGTATACATAACTGCTGCATTCAGAGATGTTTGTTCTGTTGAGAGTGAATGGCGTCTCCTGGAATTAGTTAATTTTTCATGAATATAGTTTTGTTGAGATTCAGCTGTAGACCTATATTTCCACATTCTCTGTCAAAGTCAGCCAGCATTTGTGCCGCTTGGTTGATGTTTGGTGTTATTAGAACGATGTCATCAGCAAAGCGGGAGGTGGTGTAGTTGCCGGCCGTCTGTCTTCACTCCCATTCCTTCCCATTCTAATTGTCACATGATGTTCTCGAGGGTGGCGCTGAAGAATTTTGGTGAAATGGTGTCACCCTGATGAACCCCTCTTTTGACATCAATGATCACTTCCTTTGTAGAATGGTGAGATCCTGGTGGTGAATCCGTAATAGAGATCACGAAGGATCTTTGTGTATTGGTTTAAAACGCGCCCTATTTGGCTAGGGCTTCAATGACTGCTTCAGTCTCAACAGAATCTAAGGCTTTATTTAAATCAATGAACGTGAGACAGAGCGGCATCTTGTATTCCCTACAAACCTCAATGAGTTTGGTTACAGTGTGGATATGGTCGATTGTACTGAATTCTTTTTGGGAAGCCAGCTTGCTTGCATGGTTGTCCTTCATCTAATATTTTGCCAATTCTGTTCAGGATGACTCGAGTGAACAGCTTGTAGATGATGGACAACAGGCAGATGGGGCAATAGTTGCCAATTATGTGAATGTCTCCCTTCTTGAACAGTAGAACTGTCCTGCTAGTTTTCCATTGGGAGGGCACCTTGCATTCAGACAGGTAGCATGTGAAGAGCCAAGCCAGTGTATTGATAAATACTGACTGCAGATTCTTCAGGTGTTCGGGTCTGATTTTGTCTGGGTCTGGTGCTTTTCACTTCTTTACTGATGAAACGGCATGTTGGATATCAGAAGGGAGAACGTTGGGAACGGCATATCCATCCTGTGGAATTTGGTATGTGGGCAGGTGGACGTGGCTATCAAAGAGATCTGAGTAGAATTCATGGATAATCTTCTCCACTGCCTTTCTGGAAAATGTGTTTGATCCATCAGGACATTGGAGGGCAGTCATCTTGGTCTTATAGTTGGCCAAGTACAGGCAGGGTTGCGAATGCTTTTCCTGGTCTGCTGCATCTTCCAGTTTCTGCTCTTCTCTCTTTGAGGTCTTCCTTTATCGCTTCTCTGCACCGCTTTGCAAGCTTGGACATTAGCATTTGGTCACCTGAGGCTCACGCCTTGCCACATTGGCAAATGAGCTCGAGAGTTTATGAAGACAGGCATTCTTTTGTGTCTTTTTCTCTCTCAGCATTCTTCCACACAATCATGGAGGTGCTGAACCAGTCGGTTGAATTCTTCATCGATGTCATCAATGATGGTATCTTCCCAGGTTGCCTCAATGGTACCAAAGAGTTCCCAGTTGGTGGTCATTCTGGGAGTTCTCTTTTTTAAACTTTGCAGCCTTTTCTCCCCATTGCATGAAGTAGAATTTTGCACGAAAGAGACAGTGGTTGGATCCTGTTTGGAATTTTGGGACAAAAGCGACATCAGTCAGGCAAAACCATCAATTAAATATGATGTGGTCAATTTCTTTGTGGAACTGTCCA
>JAJIBD010022343.1:0-216674 GCA_021461705.1 Cryptotis parvus | reverse complement strand
CTTGGTTAAGTTGATTCTTAGGTATTTGATTTTCTGTGGCACAGTTGTGAATGGAATCGTTTCCTTAATTTTCCCTTTCTTCTCTCTCTTTATTTGTATATAGGAAAGCCACCGACTTTTGGGTGTTGATTTTGTATCCTGCCACTCTACTATGTGTCTATTGTTTCTAAGAGTTTTGGGGGTAGAGAGTTTAGGGTTCTCTAGGTATAATATCATGACATCTGCAAATAATGATAGCTTGACTTCTTCCTTGCCTTTCTGGATGCCCTTGATGTCCTTTTCTTCTCTGATTGCTATGGCAAGTACTTCCAATACTATATTGAATAAAAGAGGTGAGAGTGGGCAACCTTGTCTTGTCTCTGATCTCAGGGGAAGGCTTTCAATTTCCCCCCCCCCCATTTAGAATGATGCTCGCTGTGGGCTTTTGCAGATGGCTGTAACTATCTTGAGGAAAGTCCCTTCAATTCCCATTTTCTGGAGGGTTTTAATCATGAACGGGTGCTGGATCTTGTCAAATGCTTTCTCTGTGTCTATTGATAGGATCATATGTTTTTTATTTTTTCTCTTATTGATATGATGGATTATGTTGATTGACTTGCGAATGTTCAACCATCCTTGCAGTCTCGGGATGAATCCTACTTGGACATGATGTATAATCTTCTTGATGAGTCTTTGGATTCTGTTTCCTAGTATTTTGTTGAAGATCTTAGCATCCATGTTCATCAGGGATATTGGTCTGTAGTTTTCTTTCTTTGTATTGTCTCTCCCTGCTTTGGGTACCAGGGTGATATGTGCCTTGTAGACGCTGTTTGGGACTATTTCTGTTTCTTCTATTTCCTGAAAGAGCTTGAAAAGGACTGGCAGTAGGTCCCCTTTAAAGGTTTGGTAGAGTTCACTGGTGAATTAGTGAATCCGTCTGGATCTGGGCTTTTGTGTTTGGGCAGACTTTTAATTATTTTTTCAATTTCCTTGAGGGTGATAGGCTCATTCAGGTATTGCAGGTCTTCTTCTTTCAGCCGTGGTAAGTTATAGAACACCCTCAAAGGTTGAGCAAAACACTCACAAAGGTCAAGCAGAGCACCCACAAAGGATGTCGAGTAACACACCTACAAAGAAGGTCGAGTAGGGCACCTACAAAGAAGTTGGTGTAGGTGTTTTAATACCTCTACATCAGCCAATCATGTAGAGGGATTAAAACAGGGTGTATACTAAATCCTAATCAGGTAAAATGGGAAAGGGGATTAAAATGAGTATGTCAAGAAACAAATACAGTAAGAAGATCAGGCTAGCATGTCCAAGTGGTTTTGAGTTTGGGGATGTGGTTGTAGGGTTCTGGCCTGTTCCCTGGGGATGATTGGGTCTTCGGAGATGCAAGGATCACACACACACACACCTGTGGGGAGTTTGCAGACGTTCCCAGAAGTGCAGGGCCCAAGGGGTCTGGGGGGGGGATCAAGGCCGTTTGCCTCATTTCCCGTTGATGGAAGTTCTGGCTGTTCCTTGGGGCTAATTGGGTCCGCAGAGATGCAGGGATCACACATACACACACACACACACACATACACACACACACACACACACACACACCTGTGGGGGAAGCCAGTGAATGCTGAAGATCAGGCACAGTACCAAGACATGAACACACTGTTACGGGTTGGGATATGCCTGTGCCTCCGTATAAGGAATCAAGAAATTCCACAGTCTAGAAATTCAGGCTGGAGCAGCCTCAGTATAAGAAACAGGTTTTTTTTTTTATTGTATATCTTTTTATTTGTATATCTCATGGTGGTATAATAAAATACTTTTAAAAAACTGGGATAGGACTTCAGGCTAGAGCAGGAGACCTTGTACCAACTTTCCAGGGCAGCTGTAATAAGTTAAGGTGTATGAACATTATCTTAAACTCACTTAAGGGTTTAAAAATATAAATAATTTGGATCCAGAGCCATAGCACCATGGGTAGGGCAGTTTCCATGCATGCAGCTGACCAGATTTGATCCCCAGAATCCCCATGCACTGCCAGAAGTAATTACTAAGTGTAGAGCTTGAGCATTGCTAGGTGTGATATCAAAACAAAACCCAACAGTAATCTTAAATAATTATGAATATGGTGAGTTTTGTGTTTTATAAAAGTTGTGTAGTGGTGTGGATGCATCAGTGGTAACCAGGCTCCATCTGTTAAAATTTATATGTGTCATATGTGAAATAAAAGCTATTTTTCTTTTTTGCAACCAAGTAGACAGTATCAACACAAACTATAGAAATACTTAGGAAGTGTTTGTTCCAAGGAAATAGAATGAATGTCTGGGATAAATATGTGATCCTTTCAGGAAGGAAGACTAAGAGTTTGTATTCTCTGACCCTACTTTATTTTTTTAAGGATTTTATTATACCACCGTGAGATATACAATTACAAAGATACGCAATTAAAAAGTTCATATTTGGGTTTTGGTCATACAGTGTTCCAGCACCCATCCCTCCACCAGTGCCCATCTCCCACCACCAACATCCCCGGTTCCTTCCCTCTCCCCAAGCCCTTCTCCATGGCAGGTTCTTTATTTCTTTCCCTTTCTCTCTCTTTTTCTCTCTTTTCCTTCCCTTTCAGATTATGTATTACAGAACATAAATTAAAGGGTTGTCTGTGTATCTTTTTGCCTGTATTTAATGCTCAGTTCTAGGTTGGTATTAGTACTTTCGACAATTGTTAGCACACTGTTCAATTTTCTGTCTTATCTAGCCTCTGACTCCCACACGTTTGTGATAATTTCCACCTTTGATAAGACCTCCTGATACATGTTTCACTTGACCTTGGATATTGGTATCATAATATGTGCATATATATTTATGTCATGCAAATAAATGCAGTCATTCTGTATCTGTCTCTCTCCTTCTGGCTAATTTCGCTCAACATAATCTTCTCCATGTCCATCCATTTATAGGCAAATTTTATAACTTCATTTTTCCTAACAACTGCATAGTATTCCATTGTGTAGATGTACCAAAGCTTTTTTATCCAGTCATCGATTCTCGGGCACTCTGGTAGTTTCCAGATTCTGGCTATTGTGAATAATGCTGCTATGAACATAAAAGTAGGGATGGTGTTTCTGCTGCGTATTTTTGGCTTCCCAGAGTAGATTCCCAGGAGGTGGTATGGCAGGGTCAAATGTCTGACCCTACTTTATTCACCAGCTGAGAGTCTGGGTGTTGATTCTCTAAGGCAGCATCCTGGTCCCGGCCCTGGAGAGGCATAACTAAGATATAACATCTCCATCTCTAGTGTTTGTGCTCTTGGGGTTGTTGTTCTTGTCCCATGTGAGATGTGTGTACCTTGCTTAATCAGTGAACCTTGCCTGGCAGCTAATATGGATGTGGTTGAACGTGTGTGATGCTGTTCAACTGCATGCTGAGTCCTAGTCATGCTAGGTCTTCAGTTCCTTGATTTCAACACTATCTCCAGGCCCTCATGAATCATTGTCACATTTGGCAGCTACTTAGTTCATCGAGTGTCTTAGAACTTTCATGTCGAATTCTTAGCTGCTTTTCTCTGACAAACCAGAGTAGACTGATTCCTGAAAAAGGCATCAGTGTTTAAAAAGGAGTTCAGACATTTACTTGTGTTTTTTATAAAAGAGATGTGTATCCCAAAGATTCAAAGTTAACTTTAAAAAATATTTCTGGATATTTTTACACAAAATAAAAACAATTGACTCCTTTACCTAATCTACTATTCCTTCCCCCCTCCCCCTTTCCTTCTGGTTACATTTATTTTTGCATTTCAATCTAAATATTTTTCTTCATTTAATTTATACGTTTGGTTGATTTATAGACCACAAGATAAAAAAGTGATTTGGTAGTTATCTTTTCTTTATAGAATTTATTTCATTCAGCATAATCTTCCCTGACAGCATCCCTGACTCTGGAACAGCGATGGAGGTCAGAACTCTAGATTCCTTCTCTCACTTGAGTGAGGCGTGATGCTGTGTCATTTGCCAAGGCATTGAAAATCAGATGGGCTGGACATGTAATGTGATTTGGAGACAACTGCTGGACTAGAGCCTTTACCGACTGGATCCCAAGGGACATCAAAAGATCACTGCGGCCGCCCACCTACAAGATGGTCAGACTTCTTTGTCAAGACCATGAACGAACCGTTGAGGCTCCTTCGTATTCCTGAAACAACCAGATGCCATTGGGCTACACTGGCACGTGATAGGGTCAAATGGAAATGTTACTGGCGCCCCGCTGAGAAAATCTATGAACAACGGGATGTCTAGTGATCTAGTGATCTAGTGATAATATCTTAAGTTTCCAGTTTAGTTTAAATGATGGAATAGCTGAGGAGTATGCCATTGTATATACGCTCTACCTTCTTTTCTTTATTCAATCATTTTTTGTTAAATGTTTTATTATACCACTGTGAGATATACAATTACAAAGATGTTCATATTTGATTTTTAGAGCACCCAACCCTCCACCAGTGTCCATTTTCAACCACCAATGTTCCCAATTCTCTCCCACCTCCCCGTCTGTCTCTACAGCAGGCTCTTTTGCTTTCTCTCTCTCTCTCATTCGCCGCTCTCTCTCTATGTTCCTCTCTCTCCCTTCTCTTACACATTGTGGCTTGCAATACATACATTTAGAGGTTATCATGTGTATCCCTTTGCCTATATTCAATGCTCAGTTCTAGGCTGTTATTATCATTTCCAGCAATTATTAGTACACTGTTCCCTTCTTTATCTTACCTAAACTTTATATCCCGAAATAAATGCAGTCACTCTTTATCTGTCCTTTTCCAATGGCTAATTTCACTCAGCATTATACTCTTCATGTCATCCATTTATAGGCAAATTTATTTATTTATTTGCCTATTTATTTATTTACTCTTTTTATTTATTTATTTGCTTTTTTGGGTCACACCCAGCAGTGCTCAGGGGTTACTCCTGGCTCTTTGCTCAGGAATTACTCCTGGCAGTGCTCGGGAGACCATATGGGATGCCAGGGATTTAACCCAAGTCAGCTGAGTGCAAGGGAAACAACCTACCCACTGTGCTATCATTCTGGCCCTGTTATAGACAAATTTAATAACTTCATTTTTCTTAACAGCTGCATAGTATTCCATTGTGTAGATGAACCAAAGTTTCTTTATCCAGTCATCTCTTCTTGGACATTCTGGTTGTTTCCAGATTTGGCTTATCCAATCATTTTTTTGATAAGCACTCAGCTTGCTTCCAACTCTTGCCTATCATAAATAATGTTGTGATAAATTTGGGAGTACACACATCTATTCTGATTTTGTGATTTGGGTTTCCTTGGATCACTTGATCACTAGACATCCCGTTGTTCATCGATTTGCTCAAGTGGGTGCCAGTACATTTCCATTTGACCCTATCACATGCCAGTGTAGCCCAATGGAATCTAGTTGCTTCAGGAATATGAAGAGCCTCAAACCGTTCGTCAGGGTCTTGACGAAGAAGTCTGACCATCTTGTAGGTGGGCAGCCATGTGATCTTTTGACATCCCATGGGATCCAGTCTGTAACGGCTCTAGTCCAGCGGTCGCCTCTTTGGATAACTACCCCAAAACAGGTACACTAGATCATATGGAATTTCTAGATTTAATTTTTGAGGGATTGTCCTGTGGGATTTTATAATGATTGCCTCAATTTACATTTCCTCCAACAGTATACCAGCATTTCCTCTCTACAAGAAGCATGTTCCTTCTTGTCTTTGTTTTGTAAAATTCATTATCACAGGTGTGAGGTGATATCACATAGTGAATTTGATTCACATTGCCCTAATAGAAGATGTTGAACACCCAGCCATGTGCCTTTTGACCATCATAATTGCTACTTTTTGGCAAATCTGTTACAATCCACTGCACATTTTAAAAGTCTGGTTATTTGGCGTTCTTGGTAAATTTATATACTCTGTTATATTTTAGATATTAATCTTATCAGATATATGGCTTGAAAATATCTTCTCCCCATTCACTAGAATGCTTTTTCATTTTGGTTAAAATTTCTTTAACTGTGCAGATGCTTTTTTAGCTAGGCATTGTCTCATTTATTTATCTTTACTATCTTCACTCTTCTGATTGTAGTCATTTCTCCAAAGACTACCAGAAGCCTACCCTTAGGAACACACACACACACACACACACACACACACACACACACACACCACACCACTTTGGTTCTATCCACATAAAAACTAATTGCATTATTTTATTTCTTTTTCTTATACCCAAGCCCCTATTCCATTGTGTATATATACCACAATATTTTTATCCATTCTTCTGTTCTTATATACTTGAGTTATTTTCTGATTTTGGCTATCATGAATAGTGCTGCAATGAACATGGAGACAGAAATGTTTTTTCAAAATAGCATGTTTGGGTCCTTAAGGTAGATGCCAAGAAGTGAAATTTCTTGGTTTTATAGCAGTTCAATTCTTAGCCTTTTGAAGTCTTTTTTTAAATTGTTTCCCAAAGAGGTTGAAGTTGTTGACATTCCTACAAGTAGTGGATGAGGTTCCTCCTTCCCTACATCTGCACAGTAATGGTTGCTTTTGTTCTTTGTGATGTAAGCCAATCTAAGTAGAGTTAATATATCATTGTTGTTTTAATTTGCATTTCCCTGTCGATAAGTGATGAGGAACCTTCTTTATTTACCTATTGGCCATTTGTATGACTTCTTTAAGGATGTGTCAAATTTCTTAATTTTCTTAAAAGTTTAGCTGTTCTCTCATCAGGGTTTCAAATTCCTAGTGTAATTCCTCAACAAAAATGACTCAATTTGTTCCATAAAATATTTAAAATATGTTTTTGAACATGAGAATGAAATTAGCTGTCTTACAGTCTCGTGCCAAACCAACTTTAAAGTTCCAGTGGGAAACAACTAAAACAATGTGTGAGGTAAACAAAGGGAAAATAGAAGCAGACAGACTCAGAGGAATGAAGTTTGTTTCCGCAAGCCAGGGCCATGTTCCATCAAATAGTCAAGTGTAGTGGACTGATTTAAATAACATTTCTCAAGCACCTACTGTCTATAATGATGATACTGAAACTGGAAACTCACCATACTCTATATGGCTTCTCATTCTACTCTTGTTTAATTAAGTTGATTTGACATACAGTTTTATGATGCTATTGTACTTTTATGAGAACATTATCATGCTGTTAAACTTTTGTTCTGGATCCAGGATACAACTTAGTTACTTAAAGTACTTGCTGGAAAGCATGAACTTAAACCCCAGTGAACACACATGTGCCAAGGTGATCCTGACGGCCTCATTGTCTCGGGAATCCCCTTCCTGTAGCATGACTTTTTTTAAGGTCTGGAACCTTATTATGCCCATTTTATGGTTAAACTGTCACAGATTCTGTATTGAGGGAATAAGTAATGTGATAACAAAGGGCACATATAAAAACAGACTGAAACGCTGAAGTCAAAATTATGTCTTAAATCTGTAATGTGTTTGTTGTAGTGTATAAGTAGTACTATTAGCTGTAGATAAAGTTTACTAATGATAAACATAAGGAAGTGGAGATCTATGAAATTTTAAACAGTGAATAAAACTTAAGAAAGTAGAAAATTAATAAATTTCTACTTAAGAAGTAGAAAATTGATAAAGGTACTCAAGATTACCATTGACTGACTCAGAAGGCATTAAATGAAAACCCATATATATATGTATATATATGTTTTATATATATCTTGAAACTATTTCATTTTGGTTGGCAATAGGTAATATTTTGGGGAAAATTGTAAATAGAGGGCTTAGATCAATGATTGTTCATTTTAAGTAGTCTCCAGTAGTTAATAATGACTTTATTTGTTTTGAGTTAGGGCATTTTTTTGTTTGTGATTCATCCCCAATGATGCTCAATCCCCCAGTTCCTGACTTGGGGATTGCTCTCCGGCCTGTGTTTGGGCACAAGCCTGGGCAGTCCATGTACAGAGCATGTGCTCAGCCTTGGTGAGCTCTCTCCAGTCTTTTTACTTGTGTTTAACGTCATCAGATACAGTGCCTTCACACTGAGACAGCACACAGTAACTTCTCCTTTAATGTTGTCAATGGATTCTTGGAAACAGACAAGGTTAAATGTATAACAAAGCCAACCTTCTCAAAGATTGATAGATATAAACAGAATTACATTTCTATAGCATATTCCTGGTTACAGAAGAATAACCAAACTTCTAAATAAACATCTCACAAGGACTCAGTATTAAACAAGTGTTTGTATCCATGCAGTCTATTCAATGTATGTAACTCAGGGTCATGGATGGCCAAACCTATCCCATCAGCCCAGGGAACGAAACAAGAATTTTGGACAGCATGTGCCTCTATTGCAACCCCCAGTACCCCCCCACACACATTCTTACTAGCTACCCACACACACACATTCTGACTAGCTACCCACACACACACATTCTGACTAGGATGACTTAGATCTGAGAATTAATTTAACTCCTATAACTTTGAAGTGTGGTAAGAAACTGGAAAATCTAGAGAGACTACACACAGACTGGAAGAACATACAAATTTCACATAGCCTCAAAGAGATGGATTTCTTTTCCTCATCCACCTTATAATCAAATGACATTGAACTAAATTATGTTATGCAAGGAACTGCCATATAAACAATGGTACTATACATTTTAAAACACGTAGCAGCGCTCGCACACACACACACACACACACACACACACACACACACACACACACACACCCCTAACAGACATCTATTTTCTTTGGAATTTCTAAATCAAAAAAAGTTCATTATTTCCCCCAAACTGGGATTCTCCTTTTGGATGATTGGCTTGCATCCTGCTTTCTTTTATCGCTTTGTTTTTGCCTTGCCTTCCTTCACCTCCTTGTGCACAGCACAGCACTCCAGGAAGATTTGTCCTCTCCAGCAAGGACAGGAAGGAAAGTGAACAGCAATCCCAAGAGGCCGCAGCTAATGGGAGCTTGAGGGATCTTTCAGCAGGGCTTGTCAATGATAACCATGCTAGGAGTCTCCTCTGCCGCTTCTCTGACCTTTTGGTAAACTATTTGTTTTTTCTTGTATTGATTAAACAAAATAAACCACCATCCTGTAACTCCCTGTTAACTAGGGCATTTTTTTAAGAATCATGCACATTTAAAGTAAATCAATTCAGTAAATCTCAGATCCTGACTTTGGTTTATTCTGCAATTCAGGTATACCAGCTCATTGGTTGGCATTCTAAAGATCCCCTAGAGAAACAACAAATGGTTCCAGATACATACATACATACATATATATATATATATATATATATATATATATACACACACACATATATATACATATATATATTTTTAAAAATAACAAATAACATGAATGAGTGTTTTAAAAAATTCAATTTCCAAGTATTATGCTATTGAAGTAAGCATTCTTCCTAATTATAATTATGTAAAGATTTAAAAAAGCATTCATCCTTGTTTGCATTTTGTCCCTAGAAAGTTATCCCCTTTAAGTAATTGAACAAACTAAAGCTAGTTTTTTCATTAGTAGGTAATCCAGAGGCTCTTTTTTAACTTACTCTAACCAGACTAAAGTAAAAGGTAAGAACCCGAGGCAACTCGGTTGCCTCCAAATATGAATCCCCACAGTAGAGGGAAATCTCTAGGTTGTATACCTATTGACATTGCTTAGTAAAGTCGTCTAGAATAATGGTGCTTCTGCTTGTGTTTCCAATAGCAGTGTGATTGCAGTGCCCTGTGGATTAAGTTACCGATCCTTTGAATTCTGACCTTCTGTCTAAAACAGCTTTAGAGGTTACTTTTTTTTCTTTCCCCCGATTTGGGAGTCTGAGAGGTGGGTGGGGGAGTTAGTGCCTCTTAAAGAAAGGAAAAAATTCTATATGTTTACATTTTATTAAAAAATATTTTCTAATTGTAACAATAGTGCTTTTTGATTGTAAATAAACTATGCCCCAAATGTAAAGGACACAGGAAATGTACTTTTTAATGCAACTATTCTCTTGGGAAACAAATCAAATGTTTATGACCTAATAGGTATTAAGATCAAAGCACATCAAACAGGATAACTGAAATAAAAGAATGCAGAAGGGAATAAATTAATGCAAAAGGGGAAAAATTATATAATTCTGAAACAAGTTGTCCATGTAATTGCTTATTGTAAGTTCAGATCCTTAGCTTCTACTTTTAATTATGCCATGAAAGGTAGAAATAATTGTATTACAAATTTCAGAAAGAGAGTTCACCTATCTGTTAAATAATAGAAAAATGATTTTTCTAATGATTACTTCAAATTTCAGGATTCATCACTGTTTTTTTTATCATTCAGTGTATTTTTTACTTTTGAAAGTTCAAGATAAATTACAATCTGTGAGTAATCATATATTTCATAGTGATTATATCTGTTGTGAATTGAACATGTTATTTTAATATATTTTATTTCAATATGTCACATAACTATCTGGTTCTGAGCATTTTTGGAGGTAACACCTTGCACCATAATGATGATACAACCAGGACAAATTCAAGTTTGATGTCCTACCATTTCTTGGCAACTTATGGTACTGGTGTAATGAGATAGATTCTATAAATAATAGTGAGAGAAAAAAAAGACATTTTTAAAATAAAACAATGTTTTACACAGATAAACTATTATATTGTTTTGTTTAAATAAATAAATGTATGAAAAGCGCTTAGCACAGAGGTCAGTACAAAGTAAACACTCAATAAACACTAGTTCCCATTCTTTGTTCCATGATATAGTTATTATTTCTGAAAAATTTTATAACTGTGAACTCAGCTGTCATGAAAGCTGGAAAACATAAAGCAAATTTCCAGATCCTCTTACATGTATTCGAGTTGCTGACAAGATTGGTTTTCCCCCATGCCTTAGAGGAAAAAGGTCTGATGAAGAAGCAACCTGCATTCTCTCGGTTGCTTCGTGTCACAGAAATCTGTTTTACAGTGTAAGAAAGCAAAATAGCTTCTTGCTGAGGTTAAGCATATGCTTTCAAGACCAATTATTTACATATTTTTTGGCAGAAGGAATAAAAAGACTCGGTCGGTTTGCCATTTTGGAAAATCAATTGGTTTTAAAATAGAAATCTGAGATGTTCGCTTTTTCTTAAATAAAATTCCTATATGATCCCATTTACTTTTTAAAAAAATTAGGACTGTTTTTATAATTCCTAGTTTTTAGAAATTCTGCTCAGTTTCTACCAAAATAATTTTTAAAGATACTATTTTTAGTCATTGCTATAGCTGATAGCAAGTTTTCCTTCCTACATAAATAACTGGCTGTTATTCATATGGAATAGCCAATGTGCTTCCTAGGGAATGGGAAAATAGGTCCTATTTCCATATTGTGTTGGCATGGACTATAATATTTATTAAAATAATTTTCCATGGTAAAGTTAATAGTAATTGCCTTCTTAAATTTACTGTTAAAAGCTATTCATGTGGAGTTTGAATGGAAAACATTTAGCAAAATACAGGTCGACATTCAGTTTGGTGAATTTAATATCATTCTTAAAATAAATAGAGGATGTTTTACTTGGTTGCATTTCAGCAGAAGGCTACTGGGGTCCGAGTCCTCATTGTCGGTCTCGAGTCAGTGGGGACAGAGCAGGTCCTGGAAGTGACCACAGCTCGTGCCGTCAGGATCATGTCAGCCAGACACTGTTCTAAAGGTTCCATAAAGAGGCCAGAAAAGAAAAAAAGAAAAGACACAAAAAGAATTATCTAAAAGCAGGACTAGAAGTTTAGTATTTGGGAATATTCTATTTACTGTTCCATTTGAATAGTTTGACAGACTTGTTGAATGTTTTCAGAAGCCATTGATTTTAATAATGTGAAAACTAACTAGGATGTTGCTTTTGAGGAAAAACCATTGGTCTCTAAGTGTTGGTCATATTCTGCAGCTGACTTACCCTGGAGACATGAGCATGGTGGAATCAGATCAGAGGTGCTTTGCATCAGAACAGGTAACCATCTGTATGCTGGGATTAAGTAAAAGAAAGAAGGCCTCTGTAGATATCTTTTCTGGAAATCCACAGCCTCACAGAAACTTTACCATTACTAGCATGGAAAAGGTAAAAGTGTTGCCCCTTGCATTATTCAGTTGATTAATCAATTGTTCAGTCATAAAGTTTTAGGAAGATTCCAAGTTACTTTGATTGTTCTAATCATGACCCTTATATCTAGTCTTACTATATTTATATAATTCGGGACAGTTGTGAACATCTGCATTTAAAATTCTGTCAGTGAAAAGCACTAAAGACTTTTATCAGAACCAGGTTTATTTGAGGACATCTATACACCAGGCACATAACTAGGCAATAGTCTGCATTATAAGGACAAACCTGTTTGGAAATACAATATTTGAATGGTATCGTCTTCCTGAGGGTATCCAAACATTTCATTTACTTCAAGTGTTTCCCTTTTCATATTTTTTTAATTTTAGTGGGTAAAAAATGTATATTTTAAAATATTTGACTATTCATATATTCATGTCTTGAAAGTGCTGTAGAAAATAATCATAATACATTTTTTTAAATTGCCAGTCTTTACTAGTGACAAATTTTCATCAGATTTTCCTAATTTTTGTTGTAGTGTGCAGACTTTATTTAAAGAAAAACTTGGTTCTTAAAGTATATGGTTAAGTTACATAATTATGGTTGGTGAAAATTTAGAAATAGGGAAGTTAACAGCACAAGCTGGTTCTTTTTAGTATTGGCTTACATTTTGGCTTTTGATATTGAATAATTTACTTTTGGTGTAAGTTATATGTAATAGTGCTTATCACATATTTGATATACCGAAGTGGTAACCAGACAAAATTTATGGATAAACATGTGATTGTTTTTAATCAATCTCATTTGCTTTAGAAAAAGAAAAGAAAACCATTTAAAGTGGTGTAAGTGTACATGGAAATTACTTTTACCTAATGACTAAGCTCTTTGCTACATAATTATGACATGTGACTGATAACATATTAATTATTGGTCATGTTATGCTTATGTTTTTCATAGTTTTTTTCTTAATCACATGCATCATTTCATTTGTGGTACCTTCTTAGGTCATAGAACTAAAAATTAAATTTAAATATAAAATCAATATATGGCAAATATAGTTATAGACAATTTTAAAAACTTAAACTGAAATTCCCCTGTTTTAACTTCATGAAGCTGTGTCTTTTAGATTTGCCAAAATAATTTTTTCATAGATCAGGACAATAATTTCTTATCCTTTATATATAAAATTTTTAACTATGGGAAGCATTGAGTACAGTAATTTAATGTGAAGTTTCAAGAGGTGAATTCTCTCTAACCATCACCTCAAGTTTTCTTTTTTATGGGGCTTCGGATAAATGTAATAGCAAAAGCAGTCATTGTATGGGTATTTGATATCAAAATTGAATTAACCTAACACTGCATTTTATTTCAAGGAACCAGAAACTTCCATTCTGTGCTGTATTTTCTGCATGTATGCTTCAGTACACTAAATAACTGATACTTTCAGTCTGAGAAAGTGCTGTAGGTGGTAATGTAATTCTAATTTCCTGCATATATGAACAGATCCAATAGCAATCAACAGATTTTTGACCTGGCTTTCCAAATATGGCAGATGACTAACCCATGATTCCTTGCTGGTACAATAGAAAATGAGATCCTAGGTGAGTTTGCCGTTTCAACTGTCTCTTAGGTTTGACAAAGTGTTCTTTTCGGAGGAATTTAGATTGGCTTCCTTTCAAGGGGCTTGTGGCCAGGGGCAGAAGTTCACACTGAGTTTGGTCATTAGATGCTTTTTGTTTTGTTTGCATCAGACTGGTGCTTTCATTGCAAAATAAGAAATAAAGGAAGGGCTGTGTCTATTTTATTAGTTGATAAACTGAAAAATGTATTATAAAATCACTCAGGGAGTTATTTGGGTCTTAAAATAATTTTTTTCATACTAAGGTGAGAGTTTTAATAAAAAAGATGTTTTTGGTTATTAATAAAAACCCCCAAATATATAAAGTAATACTATTGGTAAGGACAAAACAGTTTTAAGGAAAAGTCTGTAAAAGGGTTGCATTTTAGAATATAGAATTGCTGGTGGCGAATCAGTATAAAAATAAACATTAATATTTAAATTATGGCTTATAACTGGAAAATTAAAATGTATTCATCACAAAAAGTGATGATGCCTCCTTTAAATATCCAAAAGCAATGTAGTAGATGAGTCATTCACTCATCTAATAACAGGTCATTTATTGCCTAAAACATAACTGCAAGTAAATACCTTTAAAGAAAAAGAAAAAAAGCTGTGATTTAATCATTGATAATAGCTCTCTAGGTGAGTGTTAAAGCTATGTATTCTCCGTTTACTCAGAATTTCTTTAAAAGAAATTCTTTTCAATTTTTTTCACGAGTTCTAGGTAAACTAAATCTTTTCCCCAAATCACTACAAAAATATTCACACTGAAGTGTTATCTGGTTCATGGCTCCCCCAAATTATTCCAGAATCACTCAGGATTTCATTGTCAAACTGATAATGGCTTACACATTGGCTTTTTCCTCGGTTTACTTACTCATTTAGTATGGGAATAGCACTTTTAAATTTTTATTTTCTTCAGATCTGATAGTTGGGACATTAGGAGAAAAGCTTTTGGAAAGCATTGATTCACCAAGTTTCAGGGCCTGGAGGAAAAAAAAAGTTTTGGAAAAGTACAAAAGATAACGTGAAACTACTCCCCAAAGCCCGTAATTGGTAGCTGCTGTAGCCAGAGCTGTGTGTTGACAGTCTTGGAGCAGTTATTCTCACACAGCTGTTTATTCAGATAGCATGGGGCGCGTTCATTTACATAATAAATTTTTTTTAAAGCAGCAAGGTTGAGTCAGACCCAGCCGTGCGCCCTTCAATTGTTGCATTTAAACCAATAAGGTTGGGACAAGAGAATAGCTGTGGTTTGCGTTGCAAAAACAAAAAAAGCCCCGAGGCTCCACGGGCAGACCTACAAGGCTGCGCAAACAAATCGAGGGATGAGATTGTGCCGTTTCTTTGTCTGGGCTTCTCAGATGCTATCTGCGGCTGCCGTTTCCCGGGGAAGCGCGCGCGGGCCTCTAAGCGCTCACTAAGCACAGCGCGGGGAGCTGATGGCTCCGCGTCTGGGGCGAGGTAGAAACTCTCCGGTGCCACTTCCGACTTTAAGCCTTCCTGTGCCGTCCGCTCCGGCGGTTTTCTTCCTGGGGGAAAGCGTTTTCGCTCAGTCGCTGGGTAGCCCGAGGCGTGCAGCGGCTGCAGCGTTGCCCCCGCGGCCGGGCTCTCCCCTGCACAGGCGCTCCGCGGCCAGAGCGCCCGGCTCCGCTGAGAGCGCCTAAGAGCCCTCGCGCGTCCTAATCCAGGAGCAAAACTATGTCAGGAATGGAGCTCTGCTAAACCAGAACACTCGAAGGAGCGCATTGAACTGGTGGATGCAGCAGATGTAAGAGCTGTAAGTACAAGCTGACTGTTTGAAAAATTGTGGTGACTGACAACAGCTGTCCTAGTGGGCAGGCCCAAGATAACAGGAGCTCTTTTTCAGTATGGTTTTGATTTGTTTTGAAATAAAAACAGTAGGGCATGGGACAGTGATGACACTTTGTATCTGGTATTTGATTAGCCATAGAGTTCCATCAGAAAAGTATGATTCTTCACCCCGAAATTATCTGAAAGATTAGAGTCATTAAGAGATCATTACAAATTAATTGTTCACAATTACTTTTGTTGGAATCTACTTAAATATAATACCCATGTCTCTTCTTGTAAGGAAATTATCTTCATATCGCTTCTGAATTGCTCCACAAATCTCAAATACCGTATGAAATTGAAAGAAGCAATATATATTATGTGCTGTATATATTTCTAGATATTTATATATATGTAACATATATTATCATTGCGACATGCATAACTTTTCCGACCTACTTCAGATTGGTATGCGAAAACAAGAAATGAATAAACATTTTGAAAGTAAACATATAACAAAAATAAATTAATACCACTTTTTTAAGGAAAGAGATTCTTTAAGTTAGGTAAACAAAATTTCCAAACGTGTTCAACAGGCTTATCTTCAAAAGGTGAAATAATAAATAGATGCGAAATTAATATATTTTTCACTTTTTGACACTTCATATGACCAGTGGGTTTGAGATTTAAGAAAAAAATAAGATTCTTGAATATTTGAATTTCCTTTTAAAATAATGTCATTCAAAACAGCATATCAGTTGCCAGTGACTCACTGACTTATATTTCTTGGGAGGAGTTTTGAATACATTTAAACATAGCATTTGCAAGAATTCAATAAATTCAGAGCTGTCATTGAATTTAGACAAGTTGTGTGTTTAACTTCTTAAAAATGGCAAGGGGTACAGAAAGTCATTAGTTAGGCACATAGTGTCCTGTTATAGGTTTGGGATTTTTCTTAATGTGTTTTGCAGAGTCAGTTGTATCTTGGACATGTATGTCTTTCCCCCTCTGTTTGGGCTTTGAGGGCATGCATACATGAACAGTCATGCTTTTTTGCATTATCAAATATTTGATGTTTGCCTTTTCCTTAGCTTGAGTTCTCCTGAGGCCCCAGTGTTCAGTAAGGGAGCGAACAGCCATGGCTTTTCAGTCCTGAAAAGCTCGGCGGTGATAGACAGAGAAGCCTAATTGAGCCACTGTTAAGTTTTAGAATTGCCAAAGGGAAGTCAACTGCTGCCTGAGCTTGGGAGACATGATAAATGATTTTATCAACAGAAGATCTCCACTTTAACGTGGAAATTTATTTTATGCAAATATATTAGAAAGGAGGAAAAATGCAGTGAGAATAGATGAGAATAGAAACACTTATTCCATCTAACATATTGAAACTATTTTAGCATTTTAGGTAAAGACTAATCTTGAAAATTCTTTAAAATAATAGAATTAATTGTATATAAATACTGGGTTTTAGTTTCACTGGGGTTCTTTTTCCCATTTTACTTAAGCATAGTACTTCCAAAGGTAATGCGAGTGTATTGCATTGAAAACCAGAAATAGATGTAAAGTTTTTGTTTTATGGAGGTGTTGATAAGGGGAATGTGTTAATATTTAGAAGACATCTTGCTTTTCTTAGAACTTTATTTCTAATTTAGATTTTTATGACAGAATTGTCACCCTCGGTAGAAACACTGATGAGAATTTCAGCAAGAATTATATTGTGCTTAAAACCCAGATTTATGCCTTTGGCACGTTTTTCCCTATAAAATACATTTTGATTAGAAAATTGCCATTGTTTTTCAAATTTGGGAGGACCCAGGTTGAGCTGTGGTTAAGCAAAACTAGTTTGCCTGCCAACTCTGTTTATTTAGATAAGTTCAATACTTTCACTTTGAAATTTTCTTTTTAGTTTGAAAAAATGTTTTAAATTATAGACATTTTATAAAAATTGCTTCTTGCAAGCAAATAGTCTATGGAAAACCCATAATTGAGACAAGTCCCTACATTTTATTTGCTCTGCGCTGCTGAGCTTTAGAATCCCTTTCCATTTACAGTTTACTTTTCACAGAACATTATTAACTTTTTGGCTTCATACATGATCTTCTGTCAGATGCTTTTGATTTGTAATTTAGGAAAGTATAATAAACAGTGCAAACGCCACGAATTCTGCTCTGCACCCTGAGCTCTGTGATAGGGAAAATGTGATAAAATGTGTACCTTAAGTCTTGTTTGATGATCTCTCAAAGCAAGTTTGCCTTCTGGAAATAATTTCTGGGGTTGAAGAGCATGGTATTAACAGATTTAATGTGGCTATTCAATGGATTGGCGAAGTACTATGTGAGGTTTAACAAAATGAGAGAGACAAATTGAACATCAACAAAAGTTACATCTGTGAAGAATTATAAATTTAATTAGAAAAAAGGCAAACTTAAAAGACCTCATTAACTAATCAGAAGTCAAAGTTACTAGTTTGGGATTCCTGAATTTAATCTAGGGAGTTCTGCTATCTTTTTTCTTTTTCTATTTTCACAACTCTGTTACGCTACTATGTTGTTCTGTATCAAAAGTTTTAAAGTAAAGAAGCATTAAAGTAAAATGACTCCATTGTAATCGAAGATGACCATTTACAATGTTATGGGAAATATTTCTGCACATTTACGAACATTTGAATTAAAAATCTAAATTAGGAGAAAATGAGAAACATTAAGTTTATAGATGTAAAGCAGAAAATGTGAGCTTACTGAATGCCTGACAACATTTTTTCTAGCAAACTATGATGTAATTTTTACTCTTTTGAATGGAAATGTACCTCTTTATTTTTAAAACACAGTATGTTTAGACTTTTCTATTTCAGAAACTCCTGGAGATATTGTCAAACATAAGAGAAAATCAACACCAATCAGAAAAGGTGTTCTTTTGAGATAAGTCATTATGAGAATATGTTTCCTTACTGCACTGTAATCTTGTACTACACGTAAAAAACTAAAAGCATGTGAAGTGTAGCATTTTGTAAACTGTAACTAATTTTGCTCACATCTGTGTCTAATTGTTGTCTGCATTCGCATTCTTGAGAGTAGATTTATTTTTCCTGGACCACGATGTGGATTCAGCTGACCAGCCTAAGTGAGGATTAGTTGTTTTAAAGTTATTTTGATTAAAGAGTCATTTTTAAATACAGTAACACACAACACATGGTTTAAATAATCCTTGAGACACAAAAGAATATATCTGCAGTATACTTAATGAAATGAAGATCATGGATATGGACTCTGAAAAATTGTAGTGTATGGAAGTACAGTGAAGACTCAGCTGAGAAGGCAGGAGAGAAATCAGTTATTGTGCAAATGCATTTTTTCCAGGGAGATAATATGTTAGGCTAATTCTTATTTAAGGAGTTCATTTTTTTTTGGTTAACAGTTTGATTTAGAAATCTCAGTGTGACAGGTTAAAACCTCATATGTAGATACAATGCACTTTGAAAGTATACAATGAACCTAAAACTATTTTTCTAGACTATACTGTTTAGCAAATGTTAAAATGTGAATATGTTTTCCTAGTAAGAGAAAGTATGTTTTACACACTCTTTCACCATAATTAAGCCAAGAGAGTTCTTCAAAGTGAGTTAGTACTCACCTATAATTTATTCCAGGTGTATAAAAAAGAGAAAAAACGAAATTTATCCTTGAGGTATATTGCTGCAGTTTCTAAAAGAAAACATTTCATCTTTTGTGAGAGTTGCCTACCATTGCAGAAATGATTATCAGCAGGCATTAAAATTCAATTTTTCATTTACTATTCATTCTTTCTTTGAAAATTTATTTCATCTTGTACATTCTATAGAAACCCATATCTAGAAATTTCATGTAACTTTACACCAACATGTTAGGCTTTAATGATGCTTTCTGCCAGAAAGGTAGTGTTTCTTAATTTCATAAATCATAATTAAAAAATAACAGAACTCAGTAGCAGCTATTTGGCTGGATAACTTTAATGCCTTTCCAGATGCTTCGCTTCCCATCTTTGTTCTGTAACCCTAATTGATGTCAGTTCAGGTTGAATGAAATTGCACATCAAAGATTTGGAATTGTGAGCCATTTTAAAGGTTACACAAAATACTCCTTGCTGCCTACTGCTGAGACAGTCTGAGCTTGCTAGGCAGCAGCCCACCCTCACCTGGGGTTCTCACCTGCTGATGCTGGCTCCGGGCAGAGTGGGTTTCAGCAGCCAGGCTTAGGGGACTAGGTGGAGAAGTCTAAAGACCAGAGACCCAGGAACTGTCTAACTGGAACCTTGGACTAAAACCATTCTCTTACCCAGCTTAAAATACGGAAAACTAAACCAAAAAAATGCAGGTCGCCTTTTCATTTTTCCCAGGCCAGTGAGTAATAAACCCTCAGTGGCTTTCTGCATTTGCTGGGGCTGGCTGTGGAGTGCGTTGCTCCGGGGTTTGGCTTTTGATAGGAAAAGTTGCCTCTGGCAGGTAGCTTTAGTCCAGCATGGCCTGCAAGTTGCCCAGAAGCTGCTGTGGTGAATGCTCAGTGACAAATAGTAAATATAGGAGAAACATTTCTGATAAGGATAAGAAACTGTCAGTAGTCAAAGGGGTGGGCGGGAACTGGACTTCAGCTGGTGATAGCAAAAGAAAGATCTGAGGATGCTGGAGGATTAATGCTGGAACCACTGCTGTGAAACACACTCATTTTGCTAAGAGGGATATATATATTTTCCAAGCACCTTTTCCAAGCTGCCTGGGCCAGGCTGCTCTGCATGTTGATTGGGGAGGGGTAATCCCGTTTGCAGCTGTCATAGGCCAGTGATGAATCACTATCCCGTCATTTGGCTGCCTCACCCCCTGACAGGGGGGGAGGAGAACCGTAGACCTGCAGGAGGGAACAACAGTGGAGACCTCAACTTAAAGACAATATGCCTTTCACTGCTGCAGTATTCTTTTTCTCCTTCGGGTAAAAGAGAGCATTGTTGTTCTCAACCATGTGCTCTGTATAATTAAGAGCTGACGCTGAAACAGAGTAACAACGGCTTCTAATTTTTCACCCCTGATCACAGGTGCAAACATCTCCAGCCCGTTCAGATGTTGCTGTTTCCTCAGGTTGCAGGTAAGGATATTGTTGATATTTGACGTTTTGGGAGATTATCTTTCTGTGGCCCATATCTATTTTTGTCTAGTATTTCTTAATTATTTCTATTAATAGCAGCCACCTCGGATAGAAATTACTAAACGATGTGTGTGTTCACTTGTTTTTTTTTTAAGTATCTACAATGGGAATAGGAGTCTGAGATTGAAAATGATTATGGGCTATCTAGAGTCTGTGATGTTAGGAAAACTGGATGTGTGATAAGAAGTAGGAGAAGAAAACTGGATTTTAAGCCAATTTTTGGTTTGAATTTAGATTTGGGGAAGAGAAAATACACTTAGAAGTAAAACAGTTTATGATAAGTCATTAAGCTTTTATAGCAATATAGTTAATAAAGTGCAACCTCATGTTAAAATAATTGTAACTTTAATTTTCCTGGTTGGGTGAGGAGCATACAGCCCTCGTTTCTTCTGTGTAGTATTTACAGCCCATCCTTTTTTTTTTTTTTAAGAAAAACACGTGCAGTTTAAAATGAAATGAATGAGTCTTAGACTTTCAAAAACCTGGCTGCCAGAGAAGAGTGGTATCTAGGCTTTTTTTTGGTAAATGCTCTTCTCTCTTCATCAATAGGATCTTAAAAATAAATGGAAAGTTTCAAAACTGCAAACCTAAGTGGGGATGACTTCTGGACATTTTAGAGAATAAGGAACCTAGCTGCTGAGTCCAAAAATAGTTGAGGTGGTTTTAACCTTTTGCATATGGTAAAAATGCAAAGTTACAGCACTGACTTAGAATTGTTTTTATTTCCCTGAGGAAGTGACAGCTGAGGTATTCTGAGCTCTAATACTCTGAGGGACTCACTGTGCGTTGGCCTTATCCCTTTTCAATTGGGCACGCTGTATGTAATCCACAAAGCAAACAAGTCAGCCGACATCATAATGTTTTAATGCTGCATTTGTTTCAAGGGAAACAGAGGAACAATTAAGCAGTTTGCCAGAGTAAACACATGCATCAGGACTATCTCATTCCCTGTCACTAGACTGTAGGCTTCAAGTGTTTTATTTGGTTTGGAGACCCATTAAATTACAATTGGGTGGTGAATTATAAAGGAGCACCTAAATGTGTATGTTAAACGAAACAGATTCCATAGGAAATTAAAGTCCAGTTTTTTTCTCTTCTACCTGTTTACCCATTTGCTTTTCTGTTAGAAGAATGCATTTGAGTCTTTTCAATTCAAAGAGAACATGATGCATTTTTTTTTGCTTTGAAAAATTAAAGAAGGTGCAATCGTCTCATTAGAACTTGCCTCTGGATGAGCTACTTAAAAAGGGATTAAGAGTTTTTTAAACTCCATGTCTATGTTTGACTGGAAAGGCAAGGCAATAGTATCTCATGCTATGAAAGGGTGACTGAAGTTAAAATGTAAGATGAACTACTTGGAGTCTAAGAAAATAGATACAATGGGACTTTTGTGTGAATGGGTTTCAAAGGTGTCAAGTCGTTAGCGCATTAAATAGTGGTGTTATGAATTTGGTACATCTGTCAAACGGAAGACTTCTTGTCTTTAGGTCTATGGAAATGCAGGATCTAACCAGCCCGCATAGCCGTCTGAGTGGTAGTAGTGAATCCCCCAGTGGTCCCAAACTCGATAACTCTCATATAAATAGTAATTCCATGACTCCCAATGGCACCGAAGGTGAGTGTCTGCCTTCTCACGGTTTACTTTTGCACGTTGTGTTGTTTCTTAATCAGTATGTGCTTTGTTATTAGGTGATTATGACCTAAATAGTCAAATCCACAAAACATTTATTTCCCCTTTGGTAACTGGTGTTTTGAAATAACGGTTCTTACCACTCATTAGGAGCGCTGCATGACTAGGGGTATTAGAACCTGAAGTAGACAGGTTTTTATATAAGTTCCTTACATATGCCTATACATAACATTATTAATTTTTTCAGTGTGTTGTATCTTTGCAGCATAGTATAAGTTTGCATGTTTTGCTACAGAGCAATGAACGTTTGGAATTATTTCTTTTTCTTTTGCTACTAAGTATAATTACTTGTTGAACGGTACCCTTGAACTTGATAGTTTGTAAATATCAATTCAACAGTTGTGGACTTAGTCATTAAAATGCAGATGTGTTAGCTAACACTATTTCTTTATAAATATGTACTCATGCTTGAAAGATGGTAGAAATGCATTTATTTTTGTAAAGATTAAACGGTATTCTTTAAGCACGTGGTTTTATAGTTACTTTGATGTATCAATAGCAACAAGAAACTTATATAACTCAAACACCTATTTAACCTATATATCCCTAAGTGTAAATCTATAACTAAGACTGTCTATATATTAACTATTACGGACATTTGTGTGTTGTCACAACGCATCTGTTAGATCTTTTAAAGTCTTAATATAAAGAAGGATATGCTATGTTTTACATTATATTGATTTTACTTTAGCATTGAAGATTACCTTTTCAAAGATGGTATCTTGCCTATTTGTTCCTTACTACGCTTTCAGACCTTGAGTCATTAGCAGTGCAATAAATTATCCATGTCAGAATTTCACCCATGTACAAAAAAAACATAACTATAATTTCTCTGTCACTGTGGTGATCCTTTCTTACAATTCTTAATAGCAAATGTCAGAAAATTGTTTGATGCAGCATTTGCTGAAATATACATATATATACACACACACATATATACACACATATATAATCAAAGCCATTTGAAAGTGACAGTATTACTAAATTTTATGATAAAGAATGTTAAATCAGTTGTTTCTACTCTAAAGGATCCTAATTTATATGCTAACAGTGATTATTTCGCTCTGTAGTCAGTGTTTACCTTTCCTATGTGAGTACGTAGATTATCAGGATGTTTGAAAGCTGAATGCTTTCAGAAGTAGGAACTTGACTATCTGGCACTTACACCAAACTCTCTGTATAGGTGTCTTTTCTTCTCAAATTTGATTCCCCCCCACTCCAATAGTCAGTCATAGAGACATTTAAGAAGCAAGTCTAGCACTGAAGTAGATTTTATACTGCAAATAAAAATAGGCAGCCCCGCATTTTCTCCTTTGGTGTTTGACTTCAAGTGTAAGCATGGCTACTGCCAGTGTGACTATCTCGTCACACCAAGCACTGCAAGTCCCATGTCAAGATCAAGAGTGGGACAGCCACTGAGCAGAGTGACTACTAACCTGCAGCAGTTACTCTCATCACTGTAGAGTTCAAATAAGGCAGAAATAAGACTACGTTCTCATTTATGCTCATTAGAATATGCCCATGCATATTGTTCAGTATGAAGAAGTGAAATTTTCCTTCTTATGAAGAAGTGAGGTAGGGCTAGATGTTTTCATTTCGCCATGATTATATGGGTACATTGTCTCCTTCGAAATACGAACCACACTGTATTATCTGAGTTGAGGACAGTGCTCTTGGGGAACGTGTGGTTTGCTTTATAAGATATATGTCATGATTATATATTTCTGAATATTTACAGTTAATAGCCTGATACCCCATTTGTGTTCAGAAATGTCTGTGTTGGCATAACTCAGTTAAAAAAGAAATACAGCATTTTAGACTAGTTTACATGGTTGTGAATTATGTTAAATTCAATCTAGGGAACACCTAGAAATTATTCTCTTTCTAAAATAAGAGCTGTCTTAGGTCTTGGAAATTATTTTTTTTTAACTTTTTAGTAATCTGCTTTAGGTCATTGTTTATCAGGGAATACTGCAAGGATTATGGTAGGAAAGTTGAAGAAGGTTGTAAGAATTATTAAAGAATAATAAAATTTTATTAAAATTTCTGATTTACTTTGACAGTTTCAATATATGAGCTTATAAGAGGTGACATGAAATTCAAAGGATTCAAAACAAGTTTTGTTTTCTTTCTCCAACATTTTTCCATCATCATGTTACCTGAAATTTAGGTACAAACAGTATCGTGAAGTTCTGGATTCTTACTATGTTTGTGAATCAACTCATCTAGCTGCTTATATGTTCCATAATGCATCTATTTCATTCTCCTAGTCACCACTAGAGGAGAGAAGCTTAAAATTAGTGATCTGGCAAACTTCCCTGGATTATAATTACAGATTTTCCTATACTTTTATTGAAATGTTAACTTGTTTTGAAGTTAGCAGTGTTTAACAATGAATAGATAAATGAAAAACCGAAATTCATTAAAATTTAAAAATGTTTAAAAATTCCAATCACTTTTGATTCCGTAACAGATATTTCTGGCTTTCTGTGCTTTCTGTGCCGTGGTTTATATTCAAATGATTTCGCTACAGAATTAAAACTAGGCTCCTTAACTAAGACAGTACACCTCTCTTTAATTGACACCCTCAATGAGTTCCTCAGCATTTATTTACGGTTTCTTCTCTGAGTCTTTTTTCTCAACTTCCTGCCACCACTTGTCCCTATAATAAAGCTAAGAAAACACGAAAATCTCCTGTATCAAACACCATAACTTCATCTCAAAAACAAACAAGAAGGGAATGGAATGGAGAGGCAGAGAATATTAAGTTTCTTCTTATGTCTGCTGCCAAATTATCATAAGACTCAGTGTTGTAGGTTCTGTGCTCATAGGCTGGTGCCTATTTTCATGGTTCATCTAAGGAATAAAGACAGAAAGACACTGAACTGCAACCTCAAATACTGGGCTTTTATATTTCCTGATGAAATGTTCTTCAGTTAAAATACTTGTTTGACTGATTCCTCTTTCAAAGTTTCAGCTGTACACATTTTTATGTTCTTCCAAACTCTTCTAGTATGATTATTGTTGTAGTTCTCTATTGCTTTCTTTCAACTTGTAAGTCTTCCAAACATAAAACATAAGTAAGACTATAAAATAGGATCGGTTAATGCTTGACTTGAATTGAGAAAAGCTCTATTGTAGTGATTCTTTTCCCAATGAATTATTAATTATTTCAGCTAACTGTTAAAACAATTAAAGCTTGGCCTACAGGAGTCTAATGGATGATTCTGAAGATGCCACTTGTGGCTTTTCGTGTAACTGTCTTTCCTAGGCTTTGGGGAAGTTCGTTTTTCAGGACTGGACTGAATGGAAGTTTTTTAGTTTGTTAAAGTATTAGTTTCTAGGAAAGAGTTTGTTGGGGATGGGAGTAAGAGTTGGGGTTGTTTGATGTTCCTATTCTGTTAAAGCACCTAATTTAGGAGTATTTGTAGTCTGGGTATGTGTTCAAGCCTCTCTTTGGTAGAGACTGTGTTGATGTTTGTGTAAGGGTAAGAAGTAGTTGAGAAATGTTTCTTCAGAAGGACTCAGGGCTGTAGCAATAAAAGGATTTTTATTTACGTACCTAATTAAGGCTTTGTTTGCAAAGCAGTGATTCTTTCCATCCTTGTTGTCTCTAGTTGTCTTAAGGCCATGGGAGCTGAAGGTTGGTCAGTTCATATATTGCTAGCTTGAGTGTTTATTTTTTGGTTTTGTGGGGGGGTAAGGAGAGGGGAAGGGCAGAAACGAGCTATCAGCAAGCTCTAATTTAGTTTTCTATTGTAAATTTAGACTCAAACACAAGAATCTCAAACGCTTAAAAGCAGATGAATTTGCTTTTAAGTGACAGAAAACCATATGCTATTGGAATCTTCCCTACAAGCAGTTTCAGGAATTCTGATGGTAATGCAAATAGTAATTTTGAATTGGTATATCAGATTTCCAAGATGATAACAGATAAAATCTTGACATTAGGTGGATAAATTTTCTGCTTTTTAAAATGTATTCAATTGTGTATTGCATAGTTTAGGATGGTAGTTTAATTCAGTTTTACGAATTTATATTATCAGAAACTATTTCGTGTTTCAGAATTTCTACAAAGCCTAGAACACTAACAGATTAACTGAATTTGTTTTTCTCACTATAATTTTAACATAGTAAAATTCAATTATATCCAATAAAGAGTAGTTTTAAGAACTCTTATTTATGAGAAATATGTAAAAGGAGTAAATGTGTATAAAATTATGGTTTGAGGCTGCATTTAAAGGCTATGTTTATATATTTGTGGTCAAATATTCTGTTGTCAGTAGAAACATGGTAATCTAATTTTATTGTTGCTTACATTCTGTACATAATTTAGTTTCTAGACGATTAAGGGCATTGTAAGTAAATGTTCTAAATGACATTTTCATACTATGTGGTCACAGACCTGACCTTTTAACTAATTGTTCTTAAGTAAATGCCATGAAGAGATGAAAAGAATAGTCTTAAAATATTAAATATTGTATTGTGTCTAAGGATAATTTTCCATGCCTCTTGCTAACGAATGGCACGTGCTAATGTTTACAAATAACTTATTAGTACTTTGCTGGTCCTTTTTACATGATTTGTTTGATCTTAGGAAAATTTCTATAAGAGTTCTACATTTGGTTCAGAAACTACGTTTGAATGTGTGTTCCTCTATTTACTAGCTGGGTGAGTGCAGGTGAATTAGCTCGTCTGCAGGTCAGCGTCCTCATCTGCACATTGGAAATGATGGCAGAACTTCGAACAGGCTTGCTGGGTGGGGGATAATACTTGTTGCACTGTGGAACCTATTAAGTACTCGACGAATATCTAGACCCTATGCAATTCAGAGTCATTCTGTAGAACTGTTACTATTTTATGCACTTAGGAGGTTGAGTCTTAGGATGTTAAAGGCCAAATTTAAAGGCACGTGGTTTGTAATCGTTAACATTCCTGTTTGTCTATCCTCATGCTTGATCACATTTTCTCTGAGACCAGAGACTGCGTCTTTCAAAACATTGCAGTAGTCTACAGAGAGATGTGATTGCCATCTCTGCCACTGCCTTTTTTGTCGTATATTCATGCTCACACTGGTACCTTTACTGCCACTTAGGTGCCTTCCTAACTAGACAACTCCCTTCTCGAAGAAACAGCAGAGCAGATAAAGGACTAGTGGCAGAGACCTTGATGACAAAGGGCGTCCTCATTTGGACAACTCCCTGGGGAACTTCTGCTCTGGTTTTAAATTCTGTGCTGGAGTGTGTGAGAATTCTTCCTAGTGTCGCGTGCACAGCATATTGTATCAATAGGTTAACTTTTAGGGGATTGTCTCATACTAGTTTTCAAAGCTTTAGACTTAATTATAATTCCACCAACCATCTGTGTATGTTAAGCCTCTCTGGGATCAAACAGAGATGGGCAGTCATCTCTGCTTTTCATTACAATAGTCATTATTCTATGCACATTGGGATTGGAGCAGTGTTGCTGTGAAATTTCAGAAATGGTTGCAGTTCTGCTACTGCTCAGAAGAGGCTTGTTTTCTACCTCATAAAGTACTTTTCAGTGGAAGATAAATTGGCTCGCTATTCCTTAACTTTGAGAACCATTTTGGGCAAATCCAGCAGAACTAAAAAATGCAGTGTGAGCAGCGTTTGTTGGAGTCTCTATAGGTACAGAATTCAGCAAAGCTGAGCATTGGAGACATGTCTGAGCTACAGGAATAGCAACGAGCTACTGTGGCTAGAGGAGAGAGAACTGCAGAGATTGTTAGAGGTAACGTCAAAGAAATAATGGGTGGTGTGTGTAGGGCTTTTTAGGCTGGTCAGATGCATTCTAGTACAGTCTAAAATGCAGAGTAAGAATAGAAATTTTAATATTTATTGTCTGAAATTAGACTCGGGTTTCCTACAGAAGAAGGCCTTTTCTGTACCTTAGTGAAACAGTGTAGTTACTTTCCTTCTGTTCCTCGTTTCCTAATTCAGAGAACCAAAGTTCGTGGCTTTTCTCTCTGGATGGGCCACAACTTTGATATAAGCATAAATACACCTCCCTAAGAACATCTTGACTTCTGGGATGAACTTAGAGGCCCCTCCACAAAGATGTGTGATTCTTGAGTGAGCACTAGTTTGGGGATTTATCATTTTGATCATAACTTTTCTGCTTTAAATAATTTCTGAGTTCATAAGATGCCCAAGGGTGTCTCAGGGTGAAAGATAAGTGCATAGAGGAACTGGTGTGCTTGTAAATCTATGTATTTGTGTATTTTGTTCATTCCTATATACCAGTTACAATTTTTTTTCTGTTTATATAGGGTAGGAACAAAAGGATCAGTTAACATAGTTATTAATCCATCAGTGATTACTAAATATTATGTTTACTAAGAGAGAATGTAAGTTTGAGAATCCAGTCAGATGTATGTTGAGTTTTATGACCCCAAATTGTTTACAAATAAAATCTGTTACAAAATTATTCTCATGGTAGCTTGCTTGTTTTACATATTTTGTGTTTTTATTTCCACACACACACACACACACACTCTCACACACACCCCACAAATCAGTTCTGTCAGTTCTACCAATTACTTATCAAGGCAATGTGTTTAGTATGCTTTCATATAATTTCATAAATTCGTATACAATTTGAAATATTTTTTCTTATGTAAAATGAATTAGTCAAATATTTATACCAATTTTTATCATTAAATCCATTACTGATAAAAGGAATTTGGGGGAAGAATATTTGTTAGCAATATGAAGTATAGAAATTGAGTGGACTGAATTCTTACTGCTTATTTAACACACTATCAGTATGACTTTGAAATACCATATTTTATTCTCAGCATGGTCCTTTAAGGCATCTTTTATGTACCTCCTTTGAAAGAGGTAACGTGGCTAGTTTGTTTTCCCAGCACATTAACTGCATTGAAGAAGAGATTCAAAAGGCACGCCAGAAAGATTACAGAGGCACAGGGACCTTCCAGTAACACTGTTTGGTCAATTAATCAAAACTCGTAGATCACACTGAAAGTTTTATCAGCCTGAGAAATAAATGGCTATGTGCTAGTTCCTGGGGAAAGATTTAGAAATGTTTATGTTACCTTTTCTAAGATTATGACCCAGGAAGAAAATATGACATATTTCCATATTATGTGTTCTATTTAGTATAGTCTTTTAAATCCTTTAAATAAAATCCTTTTTATTTTGTTTTTCATATCTGTTGTAGGGACAGACTGTTCACTGTTACGTTGTCATCAGCATCTAGCAGACTTGGCAGTGATCCAGCAGTCAGCAAATACTTGTTGAATGTCTCTTACTTAGTTAAATAATGGAAATGAATGAGTGTAAGAAAAATAATTTAATTTACAAAATAGTAATAGAATTAATAAGCATCTGAATTTCACTTTTCCATTTTTGACAGTTTCATTGAGCAATTCATAGAGCACTCACTAAGTCAGTTCCCTACCTGTCTTTAAGTCAACATAGCTCTGACGTGGAATTTAATGCATAAAGGAATGGCTCCATAAATGGAAACTTCATTGAATTAATAAATTTTATAATGATAAAGCAAATTCTATAGTCCAAGAAACTGATCATTAGATCAGGCAATTAGTACATTTAGATTTAGTATCTTTTATTTGATATGCCAAAAAAACCAATAACAATTATGGACCTCGCTCCCATGACCGAAGGTATGGTTTGAGGCTTTTGCTGTTCCTGGAGCAAGCAGATGCCCCTGGGGTACACTTGCTGGCAACAGGACGTGTGGAGATGATACTGGTGCCCGCTTGAGCAAATCGATGAACAATGGGAAGACAAGTGATCTTTGCAAGATGGAAAGGAGTCATAATTGGAGATAAAATATTTAAATGGTAAGGAAAAATTGTAGTAGGTATAGATGTATAAAAACATTTGTAAAATACCATTAAAATACATATATATACCTGTGTGTGCGTAGATATATATGTATATATATGTATACATATATATAGACACAGGCATAGCTATATAGTAGATAAGAACATTTGTTACTCTGCACATTCACAGTTGCATGTCCATTTAAGAATCACTTATTAATAGATGTATACAAATATACCAAATACAATAAGAAGTTTCTATTTAAAATTACTTGTGGACCTATAACCAGATGACCACTATGCTGTATGAAAATGTTCGATTCTGTGGTGAAGAGGTTTCCAAATCATGATCATATTGAAGGGGACAGGAATGTGACAGCTTCTGTGTAGTTGTAATCATTAATTTTGTCTTAAAGTTTCCAAGGAGTGGTAGAAAAACATCGGTTGCCATAACCAGAGTATAGGTTCTTGAGCTATAACAAAGACATCCTTAATCCAGGCATTGGGGCTAGGAGTTAGGTAAGAGACATGCCCAGAGTACCAAGAGTAGGCAGTTCTTTAGGGATTAATGCCAAAGCAGGTGAAGAAGGACTTTATTTTTGAGACTCAGAAGTTTGAATTCCATCCAGTTGGAACTGGTCTTGAAGACTTGAAGAGTGGAAAGTGATATAATTAAGCTTGTGATTTAGACGTATCACTGTCTGTCTTCCGCTCATCATCGATTTGCTCGAGCAGGCACTAGTAACATCTCCATATGTCCTGTCTCATGCTGGTAGAGCCCAAGGGCACCTGCTTGCTCCAGGAACATAAAGAGCCTCAAACCATTCCATCGGGTCATGGGAATGAGGTCTATAATTGTTACTGGTATTTGGCATATCAAATACGACACGGGAGGCTTGCCAGGCTCTGCCATGTGGGTGGCATACTCTTGTAGTCACCTCTAAATCCAGCATTTAGAGATTACCTATAAAAAAAAGTAAACAGCAATGATCACTGAAGATGAGTTTGTGGGTTTTTTTCGCCATTTCTTACGTGTTATCTTCAGAAATTAAAAAGGTTATGTCTGAAGTCAGAAAAAACTAAAAAAAAATGTAATAGTACCATTGTCACTGTATCTGCTGGAGACGGACAACAAGATCCCCAATACATACCTAAACCACAAACCCTATGAACATTTTTATCCTATGTATACATAACTATGATAAGAGTTTAATTTTAAATTAGTAAAGGATGAACAATAATGAAAATAAAAATGAACTACACAACTACTAAATTTCTGTTTATATGGTCTCTCAAAGTCTTATTCTACTGTGCTCAACCTTCTGGGATGTGATGAAATGTTTACACATTTCATCAAAGACAAAGCAAACTAGATAAAGGGATGATTCACACATGGGGTAGGACAGAGCAAGCTACAAAAGATTTTATTGAACTATGCAAATGGTACACAAAAATTCTGGAATTTTTCCATTTAGGTTTCAGGCTTTGGTTGGTTGTGGGTAACCAAAACTGTAGAGAGCAAAGGTACAAAGGGATTTAGACGTATACTTAAGAATATTTTGAAAGTGCACTCAAAGGTTGGTGGATGATGGACAGAAGACTCCAAAGAGAAGTAACGTGAAAATTTAAAAGCCACAATTAATGTGCCCATATAAAATTTTTTAGCATACATTCACATCAGATGCTTATGAGAAGTAAAAAGGAAGTAGTTTTCCTTTTAATAAAAGGAAAAGCTTTCCTATTAATAAAGGAAATAGCTTTCCTTTTAAAAAAAATAAGAAAAAGCAGTATCACGTGATGCTGCTGACTAGGTTAAAAATCACAGTTCAGCTGCTTAAGAATTGTGTAATATATGTGTGAATTTGGAGCAGGAGCACAGGAGGGATTGAAAGGAGGCACTCAAGCAGGCTGCCAGCTTTGCCATTTACCATTTGGCTAGTGTTATGTGGGATAATTAATGTACTGGCCCGTGTCTATGCCGTGATTATAAAATGACAACATCAATACCTCCCGTCAGATTTTGAGGGTGGTTCAGTGAGTTGGTGAGCATGTAAAACCATGTGCAGAAGATGTGTTGACTGTTGTTTTGGTTACTTTTATCGTGATGTTTCTCTTAGCCTCTGCTTTCTCCTTGTAAAGTGGAGATTCTTTTTCATAGGTTGTTAGGACATAGTATACTGAATATATTGAGCCTATTTATTAGTATTTACTCTGTGCTCAAGAATATAACAGCTAAAGTTAATTTTAAAATGCTCCATTTCAGATATATGTCCACTTGCTGGGACTAGGTGCTGTTGCTGCGTCAGGGAGAGTAGGATGTTTCTTGTACATTAGGTCCCTTAAGTCACTTAATGGCTCTTGTCGGAACCCTGTTGAAGAACTTAACTAAATATCTGCTGTGAATAAACTATGTTGGTGGGAAGGGTTTATGTCTGGGTGCTCCTGTGAGTTGACTAATGATGGAAAAAGATGAGAAACTGGTCTGATTTGAATTCTAAATTTGGTAGATCGATTACATTTTGGGCAAGTAAACCGTCTTTCCAGATTGATATGATTGAGGTTCTAAGACCAAGCCAGCTCATCTGCTTGCAATCTTCATAGACTAGTTTATTTTACCATCTGCTAATTTGCAATGTGCACTGCTATACTTTTGAAAGACCCTGGGGTTTGTGGACTTTCCTGTAGCTATGCTGTTCACTGATTGTTCAAATCTCCATCAGGGGAATAATTAATGATGATAAACCCTAATGGAAGGCATTTGTTTTTTGGTGGTTTTATGAAAGATTTGGTAATCAGAGAAATCTGAAATGACCTGTGTGACCTTTGGGTAGTTTTTAAACATCTTTTGTTGTAGTTTCTTCATCTTAGAAAAGTAGCAGTTTATATTAAGTATCTCAAAAAGCTGCCACAAGAAGCAGATGAGTTATTATTTGTGATGTGCTTAGCAGCACCATGCCCAGTGTCTAGTGGTTGTTCAGTAAACACAAACAAATTAAAATTAACACAGTCATTCTAAAATTGTTTTATGTTTGCCTCTTTCTGAAGAGGCAAATATGTTGCTCCTTCAGATCATAAAACCAGTGTAGTCTTTTAATACAGTTACAGCATGTTTCCATTATTTCATCACAAGCTAAAAGTTTGGATCCTATTATTTAGTCTGTTAAAAGTGTTTTCTTATATACATACATAGGCATGTGTGTGAGTGTGTGTATGTGTGTTGTACCTAAAAGAGAAAAGAATAAGAAATAAATAGAAAGTCTGGTGATATGAATGCTAGAGTACTTAGGAGTATAGCATGTCTACAATTTATTTCAAAATGCATGGAAGATGATTTTATAAAGAAATAACCTGGAAAAATAAATACAGTGCTATATCATGGAGCTAGTAACTAAATTTACGATGACTCTTCTCTGTATCAACTTTGCTCTATGAAAATTTTCATAAAACATTGTCCAAGAAATAAGCCTACAATAAATAATGTCCTAGGAGGGGAAAATTTTTTAACTTAATTTTGCTCTGCCAGATTTTGTAGAAATACAAAGATGTAGCCCTAACCCTGCCTTAAGGCATTCACAATTTGTAGGAGAGGTTAAACTTTTTGGAAATTGAGCAAAAATTAAAAGGCCACACTACGTCAAGTGAATTATAAAGGTGAGGATTTTGGCCCTTTGGCTTCAAAATTCCCAGGAGTTAGAGTTAGTACCAAAGGTACTTTGTAGATTCTATTGGGTCGAAAATTTTGTCTGAAGAGGAAATTAACAGTCCATATACATTTCATTTTCCATATGGATATTGCTGTGTGTTTATTAAAGTAAAATTTTCCTTGACTGAAAATTTATGGAGGGTTTTGTTACTTCTCAGTCAGCTGATTAAAAATAAACTATCATCTGGCTTCTGAGATCTTTTGATGTTAAAAGAGGGTTTCGTTGTCAACGAGGTTAGAAGCCAGGGATGCAAACAAAAGTCCCCTCAGAGTCAGGGTTAAAAAACACTCTTCAGCTTGCAGAGGCCTGGCTAGACCTCAAGAAGGAGAGGGAATCTGAGATGAGTGTGGGGAAATGGGTAGAATTTGAATAGGTTTAGAAGAGATGGAATGCATTGGAAATGTGGAACCAACATTAACAAAGGTAGGATAGTTTGGAAGACAGTGAGGGGACCAGTTTAGCTGAAGAAGGAATTGATAGTAGATAAGGCTGGAAGGGTCAGCTGAGCCAAACTGCAGAGGGCCCTGAGTACTAGGCTAAGGAATTTGGACTTCATCCTGGAGTCAGTAGAGAAGTCACTGGATATTTTGAGCAAGGGATTGATAGGGTGAAAGTGTTTCAGCTGTCAATCTGGCGACAGTTTCCAGAATACATTGAATTGTGTTGAGACAGTCTGCATGCAGTGTGGAGGTACATATAATCTGTTCAGACTTTGTGTTAAGATTCTGAATTAATCATGGGAAGAATGAGAGAGTTGGGAATAAAAAATATAACCACAAGAGACCTTTTATAGGTTCATTCATTTAATATATGTTGCTTATTTATAAACTACTAATTTAGACTTTTATGTAAGTCATTCATTGCTTAGTGCTACCCTAGTGAGCTGCACTGTGAACAAATTTTGAATTTTACCAGTACTGCAATCTTTTTTACATATTAAAAACATTTTATTGAACATCAGTACAAAGATTATTCATGTTTCAAGTGTATAGAATTATAATTCTCTATCTGTGTCCACTTTATGAGTATTGCATTTCTTAGTGGTACTCTCTCTCTTTGTGTTTGTGTACACACACACACACACACATGCACACAACACACAAGTCTTCGTTTAATATTATACGTGTTTATTTGGTTTTGGTTTTACAAGGTTGTATGTACACAATATGCTATTTTAAAGAACTAGTGTTTTTTCACCCTTTACGAGGAAAATGAATACAACATTATTTATAAAATTTTGGATGAACAATAATCATATTCTAGACTGGAAAGCCAACGTAAAGATAAAAGAATGCCTCATTTTCCAAATATAAGTATTTGGAAAGAGTATTTGGAAATAGAAGTAGTGACCAAATTATTTGACTTATGTAAGAAAAATAATTAAATGGCTGCTTATAATACTCAATTTATTCAAATATGTCATTAAAGTGTCACTTAAGATACATAAATTTAGAACTCTTTATATTTTCTCATTTCATATTTTTTTCAAAAACATTTTTGTTTTGGTTTTAGGGCCATACCTAGCTGTGCTCAAAGCTCAGCGTGTCCTGATCACTCCTGGTGGGCTGCGGCCTGTATGTTGGTCAGCGATTCACCTAGTCGACAGCGTGCAGAAAACACCTCACTCCATATACTGTATATCTGTCTTTCTACCTTGCCCTTCCTTACAATCATTTTATTCATTCTTTTCTTACATGCCTTTATAACCCTTTGGCAATTTTAGAGTCAAATGGTTTTAAATGGTCTGAAAAAGCTACCTTTCTCCTTTTGCCTCAAGATTTAAGAAAGTACTAATTAAATTGTGAATGCTATTGCCATTAAACCCAGACTGCAACATAACAGAACATTAGAATGCTTATCCTTTGAGTGGCAGGTTTTTTGTTTGTTTTGGGGCCACACCTAGCAGTGCCCACTCCTGGCTCTGTGCTTATTCCTGGCCCTCTGCTCAGGGACTACTCCTGGTGAAATCGGTGGACCATATGGGATACAAGGGATTGAATCCAGGTTGATTACTTGCAAGGCGGGTGCCTTACCTGCTGCACTGTTGCTTCAGCCCCAGGGTTTCTTTATGTGTATATTTTCTGGACAGTATGAGAACATACACACAAGTTGTCTGTTTATAGGGAGAATAAAATGTCACATTATGTTTGGTCATAGAGTGTGTCTTGAGTTAACCTGTGTAGTGTGCTTAGTAGTATGAAATCGTTTGCTATCTGTTTTATTTTTATGTCAACTTTGCTTTCATCCATTCCCTCAATGAATATTGTGTTCTCTGTTTTAAGCATTGTGCTAAATTCTGTGAAGATATACTAAAATAAAGTTCCTACTGTGAAGAAGTCTACAATGCAATGTAAAATGAAGGAGAATAGTCTATATTTTCTAAAGGAGATTTAGATTTAAATTTTGTAGTTGAAGGGAAAGAAAAATCACCCATGTAGAGTAGATAGATAAGTCTTAGCAGAGAAGATGGAAATTCTGTAAAGCATTTATTATCAGAGGGGGAAGCACCTGCTATACTGTGTGTTTTAGTGTATATATATGTGTGTGTGCGTGCGTATGTTACTATATATATATATATATATATATATATATATATATGTATATATATTCCCTGTAAATGGGAATAGTAGCATAAAATGAGAAACTGGGAAATTTGATATTTTATAATCTTGCGTATGATTAGTTACCATATAAATATAAAAAACCCATGAAATAAAAAACAAATATGTAAGACATGTATATGGGAGAAGTGGAAAATAAAACCAACGACGCTTGGTGTTGAGGGCATTGAAAACCTGCTAAATGAGCCTAGAAGATGACTCAGATGACTCATAGACCCCAGACATCAGCCAGGAAAGCATGTGGTCGTTGTTCATCCCAGTGCTGCTAAAGGTACTGAATCAATCCTGACAACCATCTGTGAATCCATTGAGGGAAACAAACAGGATTAAGAAATGGGAGCGCAGGCAAAAATGGAGAACTTGACAACCTTTTAATGTATGTTCTGTAATCCATAGTCTGGAAGGGAAGGAAAAGAGAAAGAGAGAGAAAGGGAAAGAAATAAAGAACCTGCCATGGAGCAGGGCTGGGGAAGGGGGAGGGAACCGGGATGTTGGTGGTGGGAGATGGGCACTGGTGGAGGGACGGGTGCTGAAACACTGTATGACCAAAACCCAAACATGAACTTTTTAATTGTATATCTTTTATTTGTATATCTCACGGTGGTATAATAAAATACTTAAAAAAAATAAAGGAGTTAGCCCTAAAAAAAAAAAATGGAGAACTTGTTAAAGATCTTAGAACCAGAGCTGATTCACCCAAATGTACATTGTAGAAAGAAAGAATCCTGCATAATGCAGAGAAAGTAGAAGCTGGAAGACAATTTGCCCACTTTTAGTAAGAGAAGATGTGTAAGGTTATCGGGGGTGTGACTCTGAAAATTAAACCAAAGATGGCTGCAAGATTGGCATGGTTGATATTATAGGCCTGGAAATATAATGTAAGGAGAGGAACTTGGAGAAATCAAGTGATTGTTTTCCTTTGAAACTTTCATTCTCTGTGACGTGACTTCTACATAGGGATGAATTGATTTTATGCTTAGCAGGTAGTAGGTAGATATGCTTCCTACTACCGAGAGTATCTCATCCACATGGCAGAGCCTGGCAAGCTACCCATGTCTTATTTGATATGCCAACAACAATAACAATAATAGACCTCATTCCTATGAACCAAATGAATGGTTTGAGGCTCTTCATGTTCCTGGAGCGAACAGATGCCCTTGGGATACACTACCACAACAGGGGTGAATGGAGATGTTACTGGCACCCACTCAAGCAGACTAAAGAATAACGGGAACAAGTGATATAAGTGATGCTTAGCAGGATCACTTTAACCCTAATCTAGGCAAGGGCCTTGCTTCATTGTTAAGTGGAGATATGTCTCCATGAAAAAAAAGTGTGCATTTGAATAGATATTCGGGAGCTCTATATGGAAGTTGATTTTTGTGTTTTCTTTTTTAACTGTGGCAAGGGAAAAATGACTGAAAAAATCAGATAAGAAGCGTGTGGGCTTATAGAGCTTGAGAACTGGCAAATCAAACCTAGAGAAGAAGACATGGGGGTTGGGGGAGTCTCAATGTTACACTGATGCAGTTGAGGAAAGTGGCAGGAGCAGGCCCTTTTATAGAACTGAGGAGAATCAAGACCAAGAAACATTTGAATTAGGCCATTGGATGGTGAGCAAGGTCCTTTGAGTTAAAGAATGACTCTAAAGGACTGATATAGAGGATTTAAGAAAGAGTAGATGAGAGACTGGAGGTTAGTACAGTGGGCAGAGTGTTGCCTTGCACACGACCTATCCAGTTGAATCCCCAGCACCCTATGTGGTCCCCTCAACACTGCCAGGAGTGATTCCTGAGCACTGCCATGTGTGCCCCACCCCAAAAAAAAAGAGTAGATGATTTCTAGTTTAAGAAAATATTTTCAAATTTGGTGATGAAAGAAAGGAATAAAACATCATGATTGGAAGAAGACTTAAGAATTTTAAGAGTCCTACCTGGTTTTGTAGGTTGAGGGAAAGTAGACTCTTGAGCTGGAATGACTGAAGATGCTGAGAGACCGAATCACCAAAGAAAGTTATGGAACTGGCACAAGAACCAAGAGTAACCATTGAACCCTGCTAAAAGATAGAGCACCTTTCCTAGGTATGGGGTTCAGTGGTAGGGTGTGTGTCCTGCAGATGTGAGGCCCTGGGTTTCATTCCTAGTACTACTAAAAAGAAAAAGAAATGTTTTTTTTTAAAAGAAAGGTAACTCCCATTAGAAAATAGGAATATTAGGTCATCCCTTGAGAGCAGTTGAAGAGCATAACTTTATTCTCTATAAAATAGTTGATTGAAGGTGTATGCTGAAGAGGATAGGGGAATGAGATTTAGTTTAGGGATTTGATAAAAGTAGTAAAGTCTAATGAAGCAACTTTTAGGCACAAGAAATGGAAAAGGGGGATTGTCAAACAATGGGATGACTTTGAAAACATTTTACTGAGCTTTATTGTCACATGAAATTTTTTCTCATTTTTATTTTTGGGCCACCCCTGGCAGTGCTCAGGGCTTTCTCCTGGCTCTGTGCTCAGGAATCACTCCTGGCCAGTCTTGGGAGACCCTCTGGGATGTGGGAGATCAAACCCTGTTCACTTGTGTACAAGGCATGTGGCCGATCCGCTGTCCTGTTGCTCTGGCTTCAAGCATGCGAAATTTTGATTTCCTCTACCATGCTAACCACTCAGAAGAGTAAGGATTGCAAATCTTGGGGTTAGAGATGGGGGAAAGAGACTGAAGATAAAATGACAGGAATCCAAGCTCTAGATTCAAGCCTGGGCTAGTAAAGCTGAAATGGGAAAATAGCTTGGAGTTTGGCAAAATAAGATTCTAATGAGAGTTAAGAGCAAGTCTAGGCCCACTCAGGTTCCATCCCTCAATCCCATATGGAGCCATGCCAGTGGTGATCCCAGAGTACAAGCCAGGAGTAAACCCTGGCTGAGCATCACTTGATATGGCCAAAAAGCAACCAACCAAACAACCAAACATATGTGAACAAATGTAAAAGAGAAAAGGAAGGATGAAATTGCAAGGAAAAATAGGTCTCAGAAGTGGCATAGTTAAGCCATGAAAAAACTAACATAAAATGAAGATAAATCTCATCAAGATAAAAGAGATGAAGCAGTCACAATGAAGGGGGCAGGGGGTTGGTAAGCTGAGCTTTTCAAACCCTTTGAGTTACATTGTAGGAATAAAAATAGAAGGCTGAGAGTGTATGACGCCAACTGTGAGGACCAAAGGAAAAGAAAGTTAGGGACAAACTTGGAAGATACTTGGTGGAAGAGCTTAAAGTCACTCAGCCCCGATGCTGTACTCTAATTCTGGTAAATTCTTTACAACTCAAAGGCCAGCAGGCAGAACTGTCTTTGGGAGTGCACTTGCCTCTTAATTTATAAATGATGAGATATATAACCAAATGAACTGAATAATTCCATCCCTCAAGAAATAATTTTGTTGCCTAAAATTTCATCCACTAATCACCATTTTCCTGGAACTTATGTGACTGTAAGAGCTAGCATCTTGTAGATGCTGTACTATGTCTACAGAATCCTGGTGTGATGGCTTAGTTTTTATGATTTTTCTAGCTAATGTCACTGTCTCCACTTCGTTTTTATAATGAAGGAAAACTGTTTTATCCTTTTGTTTGGGCAGCTACAGCAAATTAACTTTGTATCAGAAAGATAGGCCCAATATCTTCCATGCCGGGCCGGGTTCGATCCCAGCATCCGATATGTTCCCCGAGCACCGCCAGGAGTGATTCCTGAGTGCAGAGCCAGGAGAAACCCCTGAGCATTGCCAGGTGTGACCCAAAAAAAAAAAAAAAAAAAAAAAAAAAGGCAGGCTCAATATCTTCTATCAAATTCTCACTCCCAGTTGCCACTCACACCATCCTCCTCATCCTTCTAACCTGTTTTCTTCTAAAGGAGTGTGTTCACGGATTAGAATGACCAAGACATAAGCCTTAATGTAATCACAAGTTAGCCCTGTTTCCTTGAGTTAATCTACAGGATCTTGATTTGATTTTGACTATCCTGAAGGCACAGTGGCTCTTATATAAGCATTAAATTTAGATTCTTCTAATTTGCTTCTGAGATAATTAACTTATTTTTATGGTGAAGTGTATAATAGATTCTACCCCTTTAAAATATTATAGCTTTAAAAGACTGTAATGATAGATTTCTCATACAGTTGAATAATTTGAGTGTTTATCTTTTAAAACATTCTTTCATGGGTAAATTGCTTCCAGCTATAAATGAGAAACACAAAAATTGAGCATCTTTTTCAGATTACTATTCTTAATAGTAAATTTAGATTGAAATTCCATTAATAATCCCCAAATTGGTATTTTTAACTCTATTCATTATTGATCCTTGGGACTTTTTCCCACAAGAAAGCCAGTCAGTGTAGTGAAGCAGAATCCACTATTTTTCATGAAAATGGTAGAAATTACCAGGTATATGTGTATACTTTTATGAATCATTATTGTATTCTTGTTATGTGGGTATCATTGGAACATTCTGTATGTGAGATAATGAAGGTTGAAGAGATCAGATACCTTTTAGAAAGTCTTGAAGGAGGTAACAAGATACTATAAAAGACCCAAGTGCCAAGGCATAATAGCCAAGTGGCAAGTACCTCTTGGAGGTTTTCACGGGGCCCAGTTTAGAGACTATGACCAAGTTGAGAAGAGGCGGAATCAGTCTGATTAAAGGAGCAAAGGTGAGTTTCAGAATAGTTTTGAAGGATGAGAATGTACTAAAATAGCAGATGAAAAATTGGAGACTGGAATGGTAGGGAAAGATAAGACACTAAGTGTTGGCTAAAGAGAATAAAAATTGCTGTTCTCTGATGCACTCTTGTCACTTTGTAAGAAAAAGCTCTGATGGAAGAAGAACAATGTCAGTTTATTAGGAGAACGTTAATAAAATTGTGTTTCCAAATAGGTGTTGAAGCTGAAATAATCATTCCCCAAAGTTATAGTACCATAAATCTCTTGTTATTAAAAAACTCAGTATGTGGTGGTTTAAAATTGAAACCTATTATAGCATCTAAAGTGTTTTTACAAATGTGGGTAGAGAGGATGCAAAAATTTTGGTAGCCTGAAATGTTTCTTGTCTTCTTAACTTTCTGGTGGGTGAATGTATGCTTGGCAACACCCAAGGCAGCTGAGGTCTTTGTTAGTTTGGCTTTCATTTAGAGACTATTTTGCATTACAATAAATCAGTTTCTTTAGCATCAGATCCCTGGTGATCTGAGTATTCAGTTACAGTGCCTGATAAAATCATGGCTGTCCTGCTAGTTGGCTATGTACATCCTCTACCTTCAACAGTGGGCCTTTTAGAAAACTGTAGTCATTAGGAAAAGGGAGTCTTTATTCTTTAGTGTATAGATGGTATTTTGAACAATGGTTAAAGAAATGTATTGAGGCTTAAAAGAAAAAGTATCTTCTTCCACTCCTTCCTATTCTTTTGCCTGTTTTTAATGGGATTTCAATTTGAATGTGTCCCTTAAGAAGGGAAATCTATGTTCAGTTAGCTAATCAAGTGACAAATAGTTGTGGCTTGAGGGATACAGGACAGGAGACTTATGTACATCCGTGTGTGTGTGTGTGTGTGTATGTGTGTGTGTGTGTGTGTGTGTGTGTGTGGTGGTTGTGACCAACCTTAGATTTGGTGAAGACTGAGAAGTGGTCTGGGCTAACTTTGCCATGGAATATTTTTCTTCGCACCTTCGAGGCAGTGGAACTTTCGCTTGAGATATCTTAGGGAGTTTATCAGCCTGGACATGTTGACAGCCTAGAAGGGCCAAGACTATAGAGGCTTAGCTTTTAGACTAGACATCGTGGTGTGCTACTGGGCCTCAGTTGCCTTGAAAAGTAGCTCTAGTTCTTGAGAGTACCTGTTCTTTAATTCTTGAACTCTAAAGCATCCAAAATTTTGTTAATTTGGGTGAATTCATAACTAGAGTCAGATGTGTTTTTGTGTGTCCCCACCCCATGAAACCAGATAAAACCTAACCAGGAAGTTTGAGAGTTATTCTCTGAGACCTACCTTTAGAATTCTTTGAAAGGATTAACCGTCATACTTTTAGAAGACTGACAGAGGTATACTTGGAGAGCAAGCATTTATTTCTATGGCCTGTTCCCTTCTGATCTAATTGTCATTTACTCAGCAGCATGTATGTTTGAATTTTATTCCTCATGGTGATCTTTCTACAGTATAGTGAAATAAAATTGCTGCTCTCTGTGTACAGGGCTGTCTTAGAGTTCTTCCTAAGAAAATTAAGAGGGCTATAAACAACCAAGGAGATAACAGTAGAGCTATAGCCATGCTGTAACTGCTTCCTTTCTGAAGGAAAAGGAAGTCTAATGAAGAGCGTGATCACTAACTTATTGGGAAGAGTGCACAGAGAAGGGAAGTTTCTATAAGCTAATGTCAGAATCGTCAGCTAAACTAAGCTGCAAAACGAGTAAAAGTGAAATTTCATTTACACTATTGTTTTGTGATATGAAAACATACCATATTATTATGATAGTTGGGTGAATCCCATTAAGCATTTTCTTTTCTGTAACTGTGTGATATAGTCAAAATAATGAAAATTTTGAAGTATCTGCTGTAGCTGTTTACAGTTCCTATTTAAATCTGTTCATTATTTGTTGGCAAAAGATTTGAAGACCCACAAGAATAGGTCTTTATTCTTTGATGTTTTAAAAGATGGGCAGTTTTTTTTTCTTGTTGTTCTTCTATTTTTTGTTTGGGGGTCACACCCAGTAGTGCTCAGGGCTTACTCCTGGTTCTGTACTCAGGGGTCACTCCTGGGTGCATCTGGGGAACATACAGAGTGCTGAGGATAAAACACTGGTCAGCTGCATGCAACACAAACACGCTATCCATTGTATGGTCACTCCAAGCCCAAGATAGCGAGTGTTGAGAGAAGGAACAGGCATGCTGTTTCTACATCTTTCTTTCCTCATTCCAGAATGTGTTGCTTTTATATGAGTCTTGTTAGCGTATTAATTTTGGTGTTAATTTTAGACATTCTTTAAAATATTACTAGACCTGCTTTTGTTCATTAATTAGTGATGGTGAATGATTTAAACATAGTAGGCAAGGAAAATTTTGGTGATGACACCTTAGTCATGGTATTTGAGGAAAATAACAATGCTATCACTTGATATAGAAAAATAAAAGCAAAGGCTAAACTAGGTTTCACTGTATCACTGTTATCACTGTCTTCCCGTATATCGATTTGCTCGAGCGGGCACCAGTAACGTTTCAATACGTCCTGTCACATACGAGATAACCCAATGGCATCATCCTGCTCCAGGAACATAAAGAGCCTCAAACCATTCCATCAGGTCATGGGAATGAGGTTTATAATTGTTACTGGTGTTTGGCATGTCAAATACGACATGGGTAGCTTGCCAGGCTCTGCCGTGCAAGAGCCTGGCAAGTATCTAAACTAGGTTTAGACACTTCTATAGTGGTTCTGATTCTCCTGTTTGGGAGAGGTAAAATGTTTCATCACCATATCAGTGATTAGTTTGAATATGTGGCATGCATCTAACTGTTTGTATCTTGTGGTTGATAGGCTCTTCTCCAAAGCTTATGCTTTCCATAAACTGTCTCTTAGTAAAATTTTTATGTGGAATGCCTCACTTCTGTTTCATTTATGTTTAGTGTGGTCCTGATCCTAAGCACTGATAAACTTAAAAAGCTAGAAAGGGGAAAACATACTGATAATCCATTAAATTGAGCTTCCTTAATTTCAGCCATTCTAGTAACTGAGAAAGCATGTGTGTGTACATCTGTGTGCTTGCCTGTGTGCACCTGACCTTTAGCATCATGAGAAATTACTGGTGCTTTTTCCACATCTTTGGAACTATTTTTTCTATCCTTCTTATTCTGTTTTTCCAAATGACCACAAACCAAAAAGAAATAATTTCACATTCACACACATAAATATAGAGAGATAGGTTAGTGCTAAACAACTCATAAATACATAAGGCAACAATGAATTATTTCTAATTTTAACTGTTTTTCTAAAGGGGTAACTTGTCACAGATTTTTAGATAAGCAATTTGAATTTTCAAAAGATATTGCTAGGATTTTTAATCTTTTATATTCACATATAAAATGATTTTAAAATGACTCATAACTTTGAATGTTATAACTTCTCTTCATGCGTTTGCAAATAGTTTTTAGATATATGATATGTTGTTTATTTTTATAGTTAAAACAGAGCCAATGAGCAGCAGTGAAATAGTTTCAACAACAGCAGACGGGTCTTTAGAAAATTTCTCAGGTTCAGGTAAGGAATAAATATTAGATTTTCACATCAATACAAAGCATTGTTCCCCCAAAGTTTGTGTATATGTAAATGTGTGTATGTGTGTATGCTATTTATATGATACTACTTTCAGTCATAGATGAAATTCTATTTTTATTTTTTGTCATGAAATACTTGCAGAAAGGTGTATTTTATAAAATAAAAACAAGGTTGTTTACCCTTTTCTACTAATTTATCCTTATTGTGTTAATCATATCTGCCTTTATTTTCCCCAATTATGCATATTTTACAAAGCAGAATAGACTTGATATTGCCTAAGTAGATAAACTAAAATCATCCTAAGTAACTCGGTATTATGTCTAATTAAGCAAATTTGGCAGACCTATTCTTAAATTCTTAACTTGTATTTTAATCTGTTCCACACCCGTAAAACCTTCTTCTACAAACAGTAGATCTCAATCTCAGGGGCTAGGTTGATTGTAGGTTGCTTGTTTAGTTTTGATACATGCATCCCATATAGTCTCCCCAACCTTGCCAGGAGATACAATATCACCTTGCCTCTGATCTCTGAGCACAGAGTCAGGAGAAAACCCTGTGCACTGCCAGATGTGGCCCCAAAACCAGAAAAAATGTCTGAATTTCACATTTGTGATAATAGAATTTCTAATAAAGTTTCTGTGACATTAAAGTAATTGTGAAGATCTTGATTTTATGTATTTGCTTAATTTTTTCAACTGATGTGAAAATTATATCAGAAGTTATTCTCACATTTTTAACTCTCATGCTGTATTCTATGTTTATAAAACCTCTAAGATAGAAATGTTACATAAGCATAAGTTTGACATTAATTTAGCTCTTAATATTGTTTAATACATCACTTGATCACTTGATCACTTGACATCCCGTTATTCATCAGTTTGCTCGAGGGGGCGCCAGTAACATTTCCATTTGACCCTATCACGTGACAGTGTAGCCCAATGGCATCTGATTGCTTCAGGAATACAAAGAGCCTCAAACCATTCATTCAGGTTCTTGACGAAGACGTCTGACCATCTTGTAATTTTATATTTTATATCTGTGTATTATTTATTTTAATTTGGATATGTATTAAATAATCTTACAAGATGGTCAGACAAGATTGTTAATACATATCCAAATTAAAATAAATACTACATAGATCTAAAATACTACACTTTTACATTAAATACCATGAAAACAATAAGAAAATAATGGTTTCAGTGCAACTGGACTTCACTTCCATCTGTCCCAAGGGAGCAGCATCTGTGTCTCTAGATAAGTCCTAGCAGATCAATATGTTCAAAACATTCACAGAACTGATGAAGACTTAATGAATAAGGTGTGGAAGTGGTTACTGGGAAGAGAAAAATGTCTTTCAACTCCAAACTCCACAGATAGTAAAAAAGTGAAGGTAGTTGTTAGAAAGAATGAGGTTCTGTTGAACATGACATTGAAGGTCAGGGTGTTTTGGTTTTTTGTTGTTGTTTAGTCTGTAAAAACTCCATATACAGCAAAGTTGGCCTAGACTAAACAGCGGATTAGGGGCTGGAGAGATAGTACAGTTGGTAGATAACTTATCTTGCATACGACCAATCCTGTGTTCAATCCTGGCATCCCATATGCTTCCCTGAGCACCACCAGGAGTAATTCCTAAGTGCAGAGCCAGGAATGCCCCTGAGAATCACCAGGTGTGGCCCCCAGTCAAACAAATAACAACACCAAAAAAAAAACAAAAGAATGAGAGGAGAAAACTTGTGAAGGCACATTCCCTGATGGAGCAGCTATGGCTTAAATACCAAACAGAAGTGTATTAGCCAAGAGGAATAACTTTTCCTCAACACCTGAGGGAAGATGAGATAGAAAGGGATAGAGATGAATTTGTAGAGGTAGAGGCAGTACATAGAGAAAATGCCTGTCTGGTTTCTTGCTTAAGCCCTTCAGTGACTTCTACTCATTTCTAGTAGGAAAAAACCAAGATTTTCTAATTGTCTGCAAGCCCTAGAGGACCCTGTTGCCTACTTCCTGCTGTTTCTCCAGCATGCACACTATGCCCTCGGCCAGCACTTTTGCTCTGGGTCCCTCTGAAACACCTCTCTGTACACCTGCTTAATTCCCTCACTGCTTTTAGGTCAGTGCCCAAATTTCCTTTCTCTATGGTGCTTGCCTTGATCACCCTATTGATCACCCAAGTGTTGCAAGATCCTCATGACTTCCTGTCTCCTTACCATGGTACATCCCTCCCTTAACACAATAGCTTTAGAACATTCTGCAAATAATGTTTATACCATGTATTAGGTTTATGTTTCTCTCTCACCACTCACTAAAATATAAGCTACTGAAGGGAAGGATTTTATCTTTCTTTTTTCCTTTGTGTCTGACAGAGGAACAAAATAGGTACGGAATATATTAGACACTTCAGTTTCTGCTAGATAAACACTAGAATGAATGAATGACGTTTCTCTCTCACACAACTCAAAATGAGAGTAGAGATAATCACTGAGCATGGAACAGTGGAGAAGAGGCCAGAAAGATAATACTGGTGTTAAGGCACTTGCTTTGCATGTGGCCAACCCTGGATCAGTTCCAGTACCATGTTTGTGCTCCCAAGTTTCACCAGGAGTAATCTGAGCACAGAGCCAGGAATAATCTCCAAGCTCCACTGTGTGTCTCCTCACCCCCAAAGAAAAAAGAATAGATGGAGAAGGTTGAAATAGAAAAATAGAATAGAAATAGAAGTGACCTGGGAAGTTTGAGGCTATTTGGGAAAAGGTCCAAAGAAGGGTAGAAGTAATGAGTACAGAGACTTCATGGTAGAAGAGTTTTTCTCTCTTACTTTTACTTCTGTCAACAGTCCTGGTGGAAAGACAGCTTTGTCCAAAGTTGAGGCTTTTCCAGGTTGGGCATGAACGAATAAGGAAGGAGTAGAATTGAAAGTATGCAACAGAAATGGAAAGTGAAAGTATGTAGTAAAAAGTGAGAAGTTATGGATATCAGAATTTCCTCCTTTCAGTAGGGACCATGGAAGGCAGCTGGGCAGCCGTCCTGTTCACTCCTGCGGATGCCTGAGTGTAGCATGATGTGGCCCAAAGCAAAACCAAACTAACAAAATTAAGGATGCAGGAAGCTCACCTCTTCCCACAAGACCTTCTGGTTGTTGTGGCAAGATAGGATTGGGGGTAAGGATTATGGGTTGAAATTTACCATTAATTTTATTGTAGCTTACTATAATTTGAAAATACAGTGATAGTCTGAAGTGATAGTCCAATGGGGGTAGGGTGTTTGCCTTGCAGCGGCCAACCCGGGTTTGATCCCTGGCATCCCATATGGTACACTGAGCACCACCAGGAGTAACCCCTGAGCATTGCTGGGTATGACCCAAAAAGGCAAAAAATAATAATAAAATTAAATACAGTCATAGATCATGTTTACCAATGAAAATCAAGATTTTTTATAATTTAAATGTTAAGAACAGTTAAGATTGAAAAATTGCACTTTTTAGGGATTAGAAAATATCCAGAGGATGTTCCTATGTGCTACTCGGTCAAAATATCCTACACTTGCCCATCAAAATACCTTTTGCTGCCATTTCCATGACAGCTAACTTTGTTATTAATTTCGTTAATAAAATGACGGTTGATGGTATTGATCATATGAAATGATGTCTAATGGTATTTAAGTGCCTCTTGAGCAGAAAAATAATGTTAAGTGTGACAGAATGTTTATTTTGAAATTGTTCATAAAAAGACACTTTTTCACGTCTGCTTCATTCTTTGAATAGTCTCACATTGAACAACTCTTCTCTACCAACAGTTGTCGGTGCTGGAAATATAGCACAGAAAAGTAGATGAAGTGTCTACATTTCGAGGATTTTTCATTCTTTGGCGACAGACAAGTTGGAATTTGCTCAGTCTTAAGGGAAATAAATAGGCAGTGAAAAATGCTCTGAAAAAAACTGCAAGCTAATCTAAGAATAGGGTGAACGTACTGATAGAAGGTTTCTACAGAGCAGAAATTCTAATGAAATGAGGGCATAAGCTGTAGTTTATCAGCATATAAAGAGAAGACGAGGTGCTAGGAGATATGAGGGTATAATGACATGACGTAATTTATGTTTTTAAGGAATCATCTTTTGCTTTGTGAGAAATACTTCAGAGATGAATGTGGACAGAGTGTGTATACATGGAAGACTAGTGATTCCCTGGTTTAGGACAGTCCATGATTTTCCAGAAGAGCCACTAAGGCAAGATTTTAAATCTTGCCTTAAAAGTGCCAGGAGTTTAGTCAGAAAAAAAATGGAGAGGAAAGAAAAGGGGAAGAAAGATGGCGGTTGCCTTATTTTCTGGTCACTGCAGTGTTGATGATTGGAATGTAGTCATAGATGAGTGGAAGCGAGCTGTCAGACTTAGCAGCTGTATTGATGGGAGAGCTGAGTGAAGTTCAGATAAAAAAAGGTAGGAGGTAAAGAACTCAAACTTCTGTGATTTGATTGTCCGGCAGAACAATGTGGACATGGATGAGAGGGGAGCCTCTGGGGAGGGCAGTTGAGACCTTGCTCTCTTTTAAGATTTCTGTGGACCAGCACTAGCACAGTAGATTATGAGTCATGTGGATATTGTTTAGCATGAGTTCTTCTCCCCTGCCTAATAACAAAATTTGGGGAACTTCCAAAACTTCTGTTGCAAGTAGAAGAGTAGAATCCTTTGATATTAACATGCAAAACCAGATAATGATGGAATTCATTCTCCAGATAATCCCAAGGCTCTCAAATGTGTAATTTGGACTTTAATGATGTCAAAATAGTCATTTTTAATTAGTTAAAATATCCTAACCATTCTTCCAGCCATTAGTTTTTTAATGTACTTTGCTTAAATGTCACATGTTCATTGGGCTCATTTCATTTACTTACCTCATGACAAACCACAGCAATTGTCAAGGAGATAAAAGAGACTAAGAGGTCCTTGACCATAGAGTCTCATGCAACAGAGGAAACGAACATCTTCTTATCCATTACTCACACTCACAGTAATGCAGGGGATGGTGCTTTGCTATCAAAGGGTGCAGCGCTACAAAAAAAGTGGAAAAAAATGCTTACGTCTCAGTGGAGGAGCAATAAGTGTTCATTAGGTGAGTCCGGGAGTCTGGTATCAACAGTGAAAATGTGAAAATGCTTAGTGTGAAGGGGCTGTCCTTAAGGGAGGAAGGTGAAATGATAGTAAACCTGGGAGAGTGGAAGCTTAAGCTTCTGAATATGCTGCCAAGGGATTTGGAATTCATGTCGTTATTAAATCCTAGGGCTCTGTGAGCATGCCAGCGGGCCGGATGGATAGGAAAGATTTCCATTTAAGAAAGGCCCCTGTAATGGCTGTAGTGAGAGTCGAAGGTGACTGGTGACTTTCCTGCGTGGAACCCAGGGAAGGCAGCCAAGAGGCTGCAGCAGAGTGCAGGTGAGGGTGAGAAATTTGAAACAAGGCCAAGAGCAGGGATGGAACGTGCAGGACTGATAAGCAGCTTCTGAACTTAGAGGGTGATTTGAGAGATACTAAATGGAAGGAGGGGGCAGGGTCAGGAATGAGATGGCTACGAGGTTCTGGTGTCTGTGGAGATAGTGTTTGAGGGGATGTGGTTCAAATTCCAGTTCGGATGGGTTACCTTTATTAATTTTCTTAGAGATGTTACAGATTTTCTTCACTACCTGATGCATGAATGTTTCTGTTATGCTAAATTTTGTGCCTGGAATACTATTACCCTAAATTCTTGTGGTAAAATGATTGAGCATTTCAGGATCTCCAAATAACTTTTGTGTCTGGGATGCTATTATCCTAAATTTATACAGTAAAATGATTGCACATTTCCAGGACCTCCAAATAACTTACTAAATGATACCAAGTAGAAATATTTTGCGTTTAGTAGCAGGAAAATCCTGTACATTATTTGGGGATAAGGAATTCTGCTTCTAAGCACTGTTTTCTGTGTACACGGAGATTGTCCAGTGAGTAAAATTAAAAATACAGAAGGACAGGAAATTTTAGGGACGAAGATAGATGAAACTGGGAATCTGAGATAAATGTTTATTAAATCACTGTCACTGTCTTCCCGTTGATCATCGATTTGCTTCGAGCGGGCCCCAGTAACATCTCATTATGTCCTATCTCATGCTAGTAGAGCCCAAGGGCATCTGCTTGCTCCAGGAACATAAAGAGCCTCAATCCATTCCGGAATGAGGTCTATAATTGTTACTGGTATTTGGCATATAAAATATAACACAGGTAGCTTGCCAGGCTCTGCCGTTCAAGTAGCATACTGTTTATTAAATAAAATGTTAATAAATGTTAAGCATACTGTTTATTAAATAAAATGTAGCAAATGTTTATTAAATAAAATGTTATATTTTATGTTCATTCCATTTGTCTTCATAACTATTATGAAGTATAAGTAGTATTTTTGTCATCACACCAAAGTGTAGAAGGATTGATTGACTAAGACCGTGTAGAGTTTGAAGTTGAATCTCAGCTGATACTAAATTTAGATTCCAGATACTTTGCTTAATTGCCATACTCCACTCTTTGCAGTGCCCTCAGAATTCTTCATATACATATTATCATGCAGCTGATCTAAGACTTTTCCACTGTTTGCTCTGAAAAGACCTGGTCCCTTACGATATTACATTGTTTGGAAATAATTGCTGGATAGAACCTGCTTTTAAAATGTTAAGTTTATGATGTTTCCATGAATCATGACAGAGATTGAAGCACACAGTGACAGAGCTCGGGACAATTACAATTATATTATATACAAACAATGAAAGGAATTCCTGGAACTATCTTCTGGTGGCATGAATTTTCTGTTGCTGTTCTTGTGCTTGTAATATACTTATTTAGAACTCATTGGTCAGGGAGGTTGTTACTTCTCTCTCAGCTCTGCAGGTAAATATCCTCAGTCTCTTCCAGTCTTAGAAAAAGGGAGCAGAAAATGGTGTAGGTGCAGACACCCTTGATGAGTTGTAGTCCTGGTGGTCTGAGTGTACTCTCACAAGTCTCTGCCTTCTGTAAATTGCAGTATTGAACTAATTCTGTTGCGACTGTTTGTATCTTGGTCTTCCCTCATGTGATGGCAGAACTTGTCTTTGTATGTTTGCATCCACAGCATCTAGTTCAGTGCCTGGAATAGAGTCATGGTTCAACGTATGCCAAAAGCTAGGGTGACGTCAATTCTCTGGGTCTGTCGTCTCTTGAGTACAGTGTCTGTCGCCTCTCTGCCAAACTCACAGGCAGATGGTTGTAGCCTGGCAGCTTGTAAGAATAGCATGAACCTAAATATATTGTCACTAGGTTTGGCCTATATATATATATATAGGTTTGTCACTTGTGACAATATATTTGCCACAAGGAAAGGCCTAGTTCCTTTTCTTGGAACACCTTTTCAAGAAAAGGTGTTCTCTTAGAGTTTTGAGGCTCTTATCCCAGTTTACCACTGTTCTTTCAAAGACAAACTGGAAAATTGCAGTGTGCACATAAACATACTGATGTGAGGTTATGAAAATCATACAAATTTTTGTGTATAAAAATCTTCTGAGGGTTTAAAATATGGAACTTCTGAAAACAATAATTAGTAGTGGAAGAATAAAATGAACATGTCTTTAAAATAATTGCACCCAAAGAATATTCATATTATTTTTATTCATTTCTGCTTCATTTGGAGCTCTTACTCAGCAGTGCTCAAGGGATTACTCTTGGCTTCTTGCTCAAGGTCTCTCTTGGTTTTGGGCACCACATGTGGTGACAGAGATTTGACCCAGGTTTCTTGTTTCTTGCATAGAAATCCTGTACTCTCTCCCAGGAACCATTGCTATGTCCTCCCCCCAATATGCCTTTTAGTTAGAAGCGAGGTAGGAAGAGTTTGAGAAAATGTGTATATAAATATATGTAGCCAATGTTTGTGTATAATATTTACAAGTGTGCGCGAAAATCCTTATTTGCAGTGAAAGAAATTGAGATCTGTTATTTTAAGGCCTTACATTAGCAAGAATGAATTTTTTGGCTCCCAAGGTTAAAGTGAATATGAATGTTCAAATGAGTTTTGTGTTTTTCTGAGATGTACTGAATTAATTATATATGCTTAAAAAGTACTGAGATTCTACTTTAATGCTTAGGTAGCCCCTTTCATTTTAAAGAAAAGAAAAGTTTTACATCAACTCAGTTTAAGCACGTCTAGTAAATAAAAGGCCAATGAACACCCACCTCAGCTCCCAAGGGTGGAAAGGATTTACTGGCAGCTTGGCACATGAAGATTACTATATATTTAAAAAAAACAATAGTGTCAGATCAATGCTGGCCAACAAGAATCTGTGCTGTTCCCTCTCACCCAAGAGATCTGCTGAGGTCTTTTCTTGGTAGTAGAGTCTCAGGTGTGTTTCCTCATTGTGCAATAATGGGCAGGATGATGTTGGATCCCCCATCCCCGCCCCATCTTCCTCCCTTCCCTTTCAGTATGCCTTTCCAAAGGGGGAGCTATGACACCTTGGGTTCTGGAAGTTTTGCACTGTAAAACCCACCAAAGGATGATGACAAAGATTTGTATAACTGAGTAGCCGACTGGTTCATTTAAAGTAGAGGATCTTTCCTTTGCTTGCACTTATGGGATTAACTTTGTATGTGGTAGACTGTTAAAGTATGGCATTTCTGTAGGTCTGGAAGGTTGAATAGGTACATTTTGCATGGTCAACCTATTCATTGTTCAAACTCAGTATGCTTTGGGTTTTGCCTTTGATTATTGTGCATTCTTTTCTTTTTCCAGCAATCGGAAGCAGTAGTAGCTTCAGCCCTCGACCAGCTCACCAGTTTTCCCCACCACAGATTTATCCTTCCAAGTAAGATATGTTTTCTCTTAATCAATAGCTTTTCTAAGTAGTATTTTACCTCACTTCAAGTCATGTCTTGTGCCCACATGTTATAGTTTAACTAAAAGTGTGTTTCATAGTGATTTAAATGTCTTTACAAATTTAGTTCGATCATCTTCTATTAGAGTGCTAGAAGTCTTTGGTACTTGGTATAGTCTTGAAAGTTGCACATTAAAAAGATGATCTTAACTGGACTTTGTGATATGGTTGTTAATAAGTTACCTTGCATGTTTCCATCTAATGCATGGGCTTTCTATTTTCTGTCATTTCTGACAAATAGCAGACCATACCCACATATTCTCCCTACCCCTTCCTCACAAACTATGGCTGCATATGGGCAAACACAGTTTACCACAGGAATGCAACAAGCTACAGCGTATGCCACGTACCCACAGCCCGGACAGCCGTATGGAATTTCCTCATATGGTGAGTCATCTCTTTCTGAGTTATGGCATTGTCTAGTGGGTGAACCTGTATGTGAAAGTTTCACAGGTGTGGCCCTTTAAGACCACCTATCTTGGGCTGTGATTGGAAGTGTGACTTCTCTATGTGTCAACTTAGAACACAAATTTTGCTGCTAATGAAGATTATAAGACTGGGACTATTTATCCTGAGGTCACAAGTAGCAAATATATTGCCTGGTTTTGTGCACCCTTGCTCTCAACCCTCCTCCCCCAATTCATTTCTCAATTCTCTATTTGCTATTTGAGCACTTGGCTCTGACATTCTAAGTATTTTGGTACATATTTGTGATAAAAAGACTCTGAATAAAGTCTTTCGGGGTAAAGATTCATTTTCTATTTATCAGATGTCGACCTATGATTAGGGGAGTTCAAACAACTCAACAAACCCTTGCTCTAATACCTACTGAGGGCGGTAGTGTTATCGGATTTCAGCATTATCAACCATTAGGAAAAGTGATCTATATATCATGGGGTGAGCTGTGCTGTAAGGAGGGAAACCAGGAAGCATTGAAAGCTCACATCCCATTTGTTCTTACACACCTGGAGATTATCTTTATCTTGGCATAATTGAATTCAATTGTTAATAGATTCAGTACCTGAAAATTAAAAATAAATCCAGGAAAATCTGAATGCTTAATATTTAGAAACCTTGAAACTTTAAAATTCTCTTCTTTCACTTGAATTGCTGTTCTTAATTTTGAATACATTGTTGTTTGTTTGAATAGAAAAATTAAACATTTTACTAAGAAAAAATAAAACCTCAGAAAAAAGTGGTGGGAGGTTTGGGAGACTGATAGAATAAATGTGATTCTTGTACAGAATTATATTTTTTGTGATAAATACTGTCACTGTGCATCTCCTGCTAGTACTGTTTTCTGAGTTTCTTTTATGTAACATATGGAAAAATAATATTCTGTGAGCATTTAATTAATAAGAATTATAATTCTATTACTTTTCATTCTGCTAGAGCCAAAACCAAATTGGCCACTATAAGTTTCTTACAAAATACAAAGAAATTAAAATATAAATGATATATTCATCTCTTAGAGTTTTATTTCAAAGATATCAGAACTGAATGCTTTATAGTCTGGGTGTTTTCAAGTCAGACATTAGAAACAGCACTATAATGGATTTCTAGAATTACCTTTTATAGTTCTGTAACTTTCACTCAAAATATTAGCTGTGTCTAAAATGTATCAGTAATTTACTTTTAAAGCGATGTGTTTGCTAAAGAAGAAAGCCTCAGTGATTTAAATCACGTGGCTTAAGTTCTTTAAAGGAAGTTGTTAGTCCCCAATTTATATTCCTAACATTTAATTTTAAGCTTATCCTTTGAAGGATAAATGGATTTTATAGTATAAACAATACTAAAATATTGTAGGCAGCATTCTATCACCTATCTGCAGGTGTGAAAAAAGGTGGAAAGTCACCTATTCACCACCTGGGCAATAAGTGCTGACCTGTGGACCAGAACGCAGGACAGGTGGTGGCCCACAGACGTGAAAATGTTGACCATTGCTGCAGGGCAAGGCACTCTTCTCTCCCTCCCACACAACTGCTCTCTCATTCTTTCACTCTCCCAGCTAGTCATGATAGAACCCTATTCCAGTTATTGGTCTTTGGGCAGGATTATTCCAATTCTAATCTATCAGCTCTTGTCCTGTGGTCTGGTACAGTTATTGAAGAAGGTTGAGATTCAGGAGTTTCTGAAAATAGAATCAGAATAAGAGCGAGGATATTATCCTGCTGTATGGAGGTCGGGAAGGTGGTGCAAGTATTTGACTTCCTGTGAAAGTATTTGATCCTCTAGTGCTCCGTATTTATAAAATTCTTGGCATGATTCTAGTTCCTTAACATATATTTTCTTTGGGGGTCTTAAAGACAAGGATATATATGCCCCAATGCTACTAAGTTGGCATTCTATTTTTCTTGGACCAGCATACTGAAAAGATATGGTAGACTTCTCCCCACATCTTATTGATGAAGGCAAAGTACATGCTTTGGGATTTATTTATTTATTGCTTTGGCTCACACCTAACTGTGCTCAGGACTTGTTCCTGTCTAGTGCCCAGAGGCCATTCCTGACTCTGTTGGGAGTCATAGCATATAAAGTGCTAGGGATTCAGCCAAGATTGGGCCCATACGAGAATGTTGATGACCACAGTGAAAGTTCACATGGTCTTAGAAGACTTTTCTGCCATGAACTGTGCCAGTGAGTTAGAACTTACACTCTATAAGAGACTATAGTCAAATCTTTTCTTAGTTGAAACAGTTGATCAGTGGGAAAGAAGAGCTTGTCTGTTCTTCATGAATCTGCATGGAATCTGCCAATGAGATGGATTTGTCAGCTTGAGGTTGAAGCCAAAGATCATTCTGTTTGTGTTTTCTATTTTGTCGTACTTTACCTTACCCTAATCCCAAAGTTTCCTGTCCTGAACTGTCAAGTGGTGCAGGTGTAGACTGGAAGCAGATCATAGAGCTTGAAGTAAAGAGAGAAAGGAAAGGTCATTCTTAGTGATAGTAAGAAAGACGTGTATGATGTATCTGTGTATTATTCATTGCTTTGACTTGGTTAACATATGTAAGTGTATTACCCATTGCTTTGGTTGGTTTGAGAGACTGTCTATATGTGAAAATACATTTTAAAAAAACCCATTAAGGCTTAAATACTCAAAGGTTATTATGAGGTTATTTAGAGATACTAGACAAATGAGGATGGTTTCTCCCAGCCAAGAGTCAGCTTTATCTACTGCCTGAGGAAAGTTACCTAACTTCATTCTTCTGATGAAATACCCCTAAAATGGAAATAAACAGTGAGACTACTGTGTATTCTAGATACCAAAGATATAATTTATCTTAAGTGCAAAGTCAGATTATTCAAAAAATGTGAATTCCCTTGGCAGAAATTTCCTTCCCAGCCCTCTGCGGAATTAAGGGCAGTTGTTAACATTCATGACTGTTTTTAATTATGATCCTGGGCTGAGCCCTGTACAATACTTCCAAACCCAAGTTCTGAAATGACAAAATCAGCCCAGTGCTTCGGAAAGTATTTGTGACCACAGATGCATTATTTTTATATTGATATGTTAAAAGGCGACATATTTTGGGTTTTCACTTAAAACTGTAATAGTTGAATTAATATTTGAAGACACAAGAAAGAACTATTGGTCACTTTTATGTTTTACTTGTTTGCAAACCACTGTGATAATCTCCAAGTCCCGTAATATTGTTTCCTTTGTGCTACCTTCTCCTATAATATTAATATATGTGAGACAATACCCCTCTTTCCTCCCCTAACCTTGTATAGCTTGGTTCTTTGTCCAGTATTGCTTTTCTTTGACTTCAAAGCTTGTTCTCATTAGCTGAAATCAGCTGAGTTGCACATAAATATCAATCATTAGGCAAAAAATTGTGGAAAAGGAATGTGGTGTGCAGCTAGAGGGCCTAAATAATCACTTAAAAAATCTTGATGCCAATCACCTCAGCAACTTTCTGAATAATATTAAGTTTAATTATGACTTTCCATCAACAAAAAAGATAAAACTTGAACTAAGTAAAGCATTAAAATTAAATGTAGAAATGATATCACTGGAGTTAAATTTTATAGGAAATGGAATTCAGAGAACAAGAAGGGACTAGCATTCAGTTTTACAAAAAAATCCTAGATTTATTTATTGAAAACTTAAAGTATGGCGGGAGGCACTTGATGTGCATGCTGCTCACTGGTTCATTCCCAGGCCCTCCCTGTGGTCCCTCAAGACAACCAGGAGAGAACCCTGGGTGCAGAGCCAGGAGTTAGCCTTGTATGGCCTCAAAACAAATTCAAGTTATCTGTGGATTTTCACTCTTAATTCTAACACTTTTACTAAGATGATATTGGGGAATTATTTGTGAATGATCAGTTATGAGAATATTGTTGCATATCTACCGCTTTTGAAAATGAACAGATAGATAAGCTATCACTAACTGATTTAGGTGCATTGTGGGCAGGCATCAAGACTGAAGGTGGATTGTCACAGTCTCAGTCACCTGGACAGACAGGATTTCTCAGCTATGGCACAAGCTTTGGCACCCCTCAACCCGACAGGCACCATACAGCTACCAGATGCAAGGTCTGTATATCCTTACTCAATGCTGCTTTCCTTAATCCTTTGGATTGACATTTTCTTTATAAAGAAGAATTTCTTGCTCTGTATAAGTGGTGGAGGGTTTTGCAAAGGGGAATGGCTTAGAGCAGTGTTGCTTCGTTCTATTTTGTCTCTTCACTCATCTACTCTCAGGGCATTAAATGTGCATATTTATAACATTGAAATATCATTTATACAGTAATGGATTAGATAATCCCTAATGATATTTTCAAAACGTTGTAAAATTATCTGTGAAGTTCACATCTTCTACCTTCTTCAAGTCAATGAAATAAGAGATTGTAGTGTGGTATATGCTGAAAAATAAAATGAAAACTCTTTGGCACTAGTGCAGCCAGTTGGTATTTCTTGAATTTCATTTCCTCTGTTTCCATTGCCACAATTCTGAGCTAGAACATGCTGTTTGTATTGACTAAATGACCTACTGGAGACCAGGGGAGAAAGTGGACAGCGGCTCAAGGATGCTAATTCCCAGAGCCAGGAGCTGGAGTCTGTGTTAGAAACTAGAGACAAATCAAATGGAATGACAGCTTAAGGATTCCATTGTTGCTGTTTTCAGAAACACACAGGCATCAGTTATTACATCCTTTTCATGCAAATGTGCCTGTAAACTGTGTTAAGATGGTGCTTGCAAAATTAAAGCAATCTAACATCTGTTTCTTGCCCCAAATTAGTTCAAAATAAATCCTAGGACTGAAACCAGGAGTTCTTAATGCTTGTCATCAAGGTTTAATATCTGCCCCAGATTCAGCTCCCATTAACTAGACCCATCTAATTTTTTCCTGTTGAGCTACAGGAACCTCTTAACCATAACAGGTGATATGGGAAAGTTGTAACCAGTGCCTGTTCTCTTTCAAGACATTTTGTATATCAAGATTCAAACTTTGTATGTTTCTGTGGGTCTTGATTGGGTCCACGCCTGATTATAAATGAATCTATTCCAAGTTCTGGCCTCAGGGTTCATTCTCAGAATTGTGCTGGGACCATGTGGATGCCAGAGGTCAACTGCACATAAGGCAGAGAAAGAATACCGCAAGACTCAAACTTTAGAGGAAGAGGTGGAGAAGTGAAGGAACTACAACATTAAATTATATATATATAATATGTAAATGACATATATAGTATATTGTCTAATATATATTACATATATTCAGTTCATTTTAGAGATGTCACTTAAAAATTTCTTTTTGGGGGCCACAGTTGGCAGTATTCAGAGCTTACTCCTGTCTCTGAGCTCACGGATCACTTGAAGATGTTAATCTAGAAGAATGACAGAAATAGATATATGTTGGTCAGAGATGGAGCGGGCCATACTTTTCTGTTCCCCCAAAATAAAAGTGTTTTTCCTGGGACCGGAGCGATAGTCCAGCGGGTAGGGCGCTTGCCTTGCACACAGCAGGCCCATGCCAGCCCAGGTTCGATTCCTAGCTTCCCATATGGTCCCCCGAGCACCGCCAGGAGTAATTCCTGAGTGCAGAGCCAGGAGAAACCCCTGAGCATCACCTGGTGTGACCAAAAAAAATAATGTTTTTCTAGGATGGAGTGATATTGCAGTGAATAGGGCTCTTATTTTGCATGCAGCCAACCAGGGTTCAATTCCTGGTACCTCGTTATTTTTAAAAGAGAGAGGTTGGTGGAAAACTGAATGTTAATGTTTTGATCATATGGATTTTCATTCTCTGAATTTAGGGAAACAAATTTGAAATTTTAAATGCTAAATGTTTCGGATAAATGTTGTATCGAGTTCATACTAGTAAGTTGAATCACTTGCAGCTGGAATTGAAGTACAGGATGCTTTTCTGAGTACTGGCCTGAGAATAGCAGTGAGGTTGCTGTGCAGTGCTGTGTGCTGCACCCAGAAGGTGACAGGATTCACTGGAATAGAAGTTGCTGCAAAAATTCATAATCACATATTTCAGAGTGCAGAGGAAACTTCACTTTGTTTTCAGAAAGGCTTACTGCTCTCATTTAGGGAAGGAAAATAGTGCAGATTGAATTCCCTTTTTTGTGTGTACTGTTTCTTGTTCTGGTGAGTAGGCTGAGATCTAGACAAGTTGTGAGAGCCTATGTTAGGGCAGAGGTTTGTTTTAGGGTTCAATCTAAGTTCTGTGCTTCACTTGTCTTGGGCTCAGTGTGAAGAAGGGTCTTAAGCTAATCTGACGGAGAAATAACCCTGATTTCCTACAGACCTGTCTGCCTGTTCCTTTTCAACTATATTTTGAATATTTCCATTTATCATGTATTTGAAAGCTCAAAACAGAATGTAGGTAGGGCTTTTTATTATCTATATAAGTGAAATTTTTAAGAGGAAATATCAAAGCCTGGCAAGCTACCGTGTTTTATTTACTTTTTATGCCAAAGACTAGTAACTATTACGGACCTCAGTTCCATGACCTGAAGAATGGTTTCGGGCTCCTCCTGTCCCTGTAGCAAGTAGATGCCCTTGGGTTGCAGTTGCTTGTGACAGGACTAATGGAGATGTTACTAGTGCCCACTCGAGCAAATCGATGAACAATGGGAAGACAGTGATACAGACAGTGATCAAACTCTAGAACATTGGATTTTCAGAAAGTATGTCATACACCTCATTTCTATTCTGCTATAAGGCATTTGAATTTGTCCTTTTTTATGTGTGAAATGGTGTGATAGATTCAGAATAGGACACCAGCCTTTGCAGTTTGTACTGATCAAAATTTCTCTTGAATTTCTTTGCTAATTTACTCATATTTTTATTTTGTTGTAGAGTTGTTTTCTTTCTAGAATTTTAGGGCATTTTTTGCTAATTGATTTTAGTAAATATTAAAAAAGCAATATTATCTTTCAGTTATTTCAGCATGTCCTATTATTTCAAGATAGAAGGGTTGAAAGTGATATAGACTTTTAAATTCCAGTTAAAGGAATATTTCATCAATGACCAGTGTCAGTTTTATTACCATGAACTTTTTAGTTCAAAATATAGACATAGAGCAAGAAAGACAAAAATACATACTTTGCCGTCCTTACAACCTAAGTTCAAAAATCTCTTTGGACTATACAATCTGTCATTGGCCTAGAAAGGAAGGCTCTGCATTTTAAAATCTTTCTTACAAGAAAAGGGAGAAAAATTGGTTTTAAGTAGCCCATCTGGCCTTTAGAGTCTTTTCCCAGGGGAACTAGCTAACTGCTGCCACATAGATCCCTCCCGATGATGGACATAGCCTATGGCAAAGAGGCCAGTGAAGGAAAGCAAATGGACTTTTGTGAAAATACACGTGGGACAAATAGCATCCTGCTCCGCCGAGTAAGTGCTAGAAAATGCTCCAAAACATAGGCAGTACAGACAGGCCCCAGCAGGTTCCAGCATTCTTAGCTGGCTGGGATTCTGGTTTTTAATGTGAGTCCTTGTTCTCTGTGAAGTAGACCTTTGACCTCTGTGATCCCCTTTTTATTTTTCTTTTAAGGTTTTTGAAGTGATAGCTAGGCAATACTCTCCAGGTTAAATCACACACTCAACTTTGGTCTACTCCTTTAAATCAAGTGACAGATCAGCAGACTGGATTCTTTAGAAATGAAAATGCAGAGATGGAGTCATCTAGGCTCTGAAGGCTTGGTTTCGTTTTGAAAGGCAGTGCTCAGCATTTACAGAGTTGTGTGGCCACGCAGGCTCCTAGTGCAAGTGTTTCTTATTTGTTCCGGTGGGCGAGACACCACCCCTTTCTCCACAGGAAACACTGGTAGCAACATAAGGAGAACAGAATCCTTGTGATACCTGTGCATTTTTTAACAAAAAATGCTTTCAAATTATTTTTCAGCTTAAAAAGAATTAAAACTTAGAAACCTTTTTAGAAATGAGATAGTTTCATTCCAAATCGTAGATTAAATTTCCCAGTTGCTCATTTCTCTACCCTCTGGGTGTCTGTGATGATTATTGTAACCAAAATTAAATACATCTTTAAAAATATGGTATTTCTTTCAATGTAGTGGAATCGGAACAGCTCGGAGGTAGAGTTTTCATGGTGCAGTGTGAAACAGTGATTTAGAAATGGAGACTAATGATCATTCCCTGATTGGATTCCTTAGACTAGGAAATTACCGTTCTTTTTGCCTCTTAGAAAATGATATTTGCATCAGCTGCCTTATGAACAATTTTGGAAACAACATGAAACAATGGATGTGGAAATACTGTGCAAGTAAAAAGATAATATTACATCCTGAATTAAAAAAATTTTAACTATACTGACAAGACTCATGTTTTCAATAGAATGTCCTGAAATGCTAATATTTGAGCTGACACAGTAGGCATTTGTGAAGCCTGTTTCTATCTGTTCCAAATATTCACCGTCTTATACATGACACCCATTTCTGGGACCCAGTGGTATTCAGATCTAAAATAAGTGAGATTTCATGAACTACTAAGAATCTTTGATGCTTAATCAACGTAAAATTTTATTTGATTTAAAACTGACTGGATTCTAGTTCTGGAGCTTCAGAAATGTTTTAAATCTTTCCAGATATGCTTTTTTAAGTCCTGCATTTAATTTTCCTCATAAAACTTAAATCAGAAGCAGTGATTTGAATCTATTTTTCATGAGCAGGCTTTTACACTATCCAAGTTTGTTTGATTTTTTTAAAACATTAAATTGTGTGTCTTGGACAAAACTTGAGAAACATACTCTATTATTTCTTTTTCTTTCCCCACTCTTTATACTTTCCTCTTTTTTGTTGCTGAACAAATAAGGAAGTTGGAAGATTTTCATTTGCTTTTATTTACTGTCAGCCTCCAAGTTGTCCTTCTGAATTGTGTAACCCATGTACATCACAACCAAGCCAAGCTCTAGAGTGCAGTCCTCCTCTCTAATGACTGCTCCCTACCGCCTTTGTCTCCTCTCTCGCAGTCTTTTTGCACTTACCACACTGGACTAAAATTAAAATTCTCCTACTCTGGTTTGTCTCTCACTTGATCCCAGATGAAACACTTCAGTGGCATGAGGCAGCCGTGGACTGTCCATCTGTGGACAGGTAATTAGAACACAGGAGAATTAGAATAGTGAATGGTCAGGATGAAGACAAGACTAATGAGGACTTGTATGATGGTGTTCTAATAAAGGGATAAATTATAAACTCAGTCCTTTAAGCTGGAATTCCTAGAATGTAAAAATCATGGCAGGGAATTGTCCAGGAAAGCTGCTTGGGCAATTAGAATTTGACCCAGGTAGGTCTCAGGCTTGGGAGTTGAAGATTCAGTAAGGAAAGTGTTCAGTGAGAGAATCAAGGATAAGGAAATGAGTTTAGGGAAGCAGTGGCTGTATCTTGGATTTAACTGGCGGACTGTGGGTGGGAACTTAGTAAAGCAGATTGGTGAGTGTCTTAACTCCTCTGAACACCTCCAAAGCTTTACGCTGTACCCCAAATCCCAATCTCAGTCTGAAGAGCTAATACAAGAGGAAAGAGCTAATACCTGGCATGAGGCTGATCCCTAGCACTATATGAGGTGATCTGAGTACTGCTGGAATTGAACTCCTGAATGTCACTGGGTGTGGTCTAAACCCCTCTACCACCTAGAAAATTACAACACTTGTATTCTGGCCCAGCGAACACGCATATACTGGCAATGATTTCCTCCCACTTCCTCCAATCCCAAAAGGTAAATTTAGCAAGCTCTTGGGATCTTTAAGAATGTCTTGTTTTTCATGAACTGTTACTTTTTCTTTTTGCCTTTTTGTTTGTTTTTGTGGTTTTTTGTTTTTTTTTTCTGCACACCTAGTGGTGCTCAAAGCTTACACCTGGCTCTGTACTCGGGGACTACTACTTGTCAGGCTGGGGGGGTGAGGTAGGGAGATATGTGTCCCAGAATTAGATCTGGGTTGGCAGCATGCAACTGTGCTATTCAACCCTGGTGAGTTGTTACTCTTTCTAAAATAAAGAAGAAATGTTTTTGGTTTGGGGCCATACCCAGCACTTGTCAGGGCAAACTCTGTGCTCAGGAATCACTCCTCTTAGGCTTGGTGGATCGTGTGGGGTGCCAGGATCAAACTCAGTTCTGACATGTGCCAGGCAAATGCCCTACCTGCTGTACTGTTCGGTCCAAGAAAAAAATTGTCTTGCTTTTAGTTTCCACCCTGCCCTACGCTCCTATCTCTCTATATTCTCTGGTTGTATGAGGTTAGTTCGTCCTCAGGGTCTTCATGACAGGAACGCATTTCTTACCCTTTCTACAAAGGTATAGTATTCTCCTGCTTAAGCAGGTGTTCTGTTATCCACTGAGACACTCCATGTCAGAAGTTGTGTTTTTAAGTATCACTTGTAGTACTTGTCTTACTGTTGTTTATTGATTTGCTCGAGCGGGCACCAGTAAAATCTCCGCATGCCCTGTCACATGCTAGTGTAGCCCCAGGGCATCTACTTGCTCCAGGAACAGGAAGAGCCTCAAATTATTCCTTCCGGTCATGGAAATGAGGTCAATAATTGTTACTGGGTTTTGGCATCAACTCACAGACATGGGGCAGAGCTGCTACTGGCTCTCCCTGTGCCAGCCTCTCAGGAGGTGCCAGGGAGGGATGACGGGTTCTAGCCCTGGCCCGCCACCCCAGAAGAGCCTCACAACAAGCCAGACGACCCCCCACTTCATGAGGGCCTCCATTTTCCACATCTGGACTTCCCCCTCATCAGAACTCCACCCAGCAGACCAGCCTATCACAGCCCAGCTCGGCGCATCCACAAGTGGCCGCCCTGTTCATCAATAAACGCTGGATTTAGAGATGACTACAAGAGTATGCTACCTGCACAGCAGAGCCTGGCAAGCTACCCATGTCGTATTTGATATACCAAATACCAATAAAAATTACAGACCTCATTCCCATGACCTGATGTAATGTTTTGAGGCTATTTATGCAGTTGCCCTTTGTTGCAGGACACCTAAAAGCCTAGGCCTCTGCATCTTACCTGGATTGCCTCCTGCAGGTCACTTCATAGATAGGGGGGGGTAGTCTGAATATGGCAGTCTTATCTGACCATGTATTCTGTACTGACTGGTATAAATATTCTCTCATGCTACCACAAACATCGTGGGACTAGCTAGATCTTACCGGCATATTTGCCTGGCCACATTGGATCTCTAAGTAATTAGACCAGAGAGAAATGCTGTTTGCCTCCAAGCAAGCAAACATGGCTCCCTAATAACTCAAAGGCAACTAAAATACAAAACTACCATGAAGTAGACGAGACTCTTGTGAAGGCTTGGAGAAATATTTAACTGGCATTAGTATTAGTCTTTGGTACAGAGGCATGCCATCTCAGAAACCCCCTTCTCTACCCTATAAAGGCAATTCTAGGCAGATCTTGGCTCAAGACATTAGGTGAGGTGCTGGGAGAAATTATCTGAGGGCATTTGATCCTTCCTGCCAGGGAAAGTTACGTTTAGCTTATAGCTTCTCCCAGCTCTGCTAGGAGGCTTTCAATTAGCTCTGGGTCCTTGTAAACAGCCAGATGGTCTCCCTGAAGTTGCTATATTTCTATAGAGCTATTTTCCTGTTTTTATCTCTAGATAGCCCAGCCCAGAATGGGCTTGCCTGGGGAGTTTGGGCAGATTTCTAGCTATAAAATAAGCTGCAAGAAGAAAGAAGCTCTTCTTTTGTCCCCTTTTGCCATTTTGGCTTCCCTTGGTGTTTTGCTTCTCCTCCCTCTCCATTCTCTATTGGGCCTCAACACGTGGTGGCAGCCATCTTGGCCTACACATGGCTGGGGCCTAGTTGGGAACCCAGAGTTCAGAGGTTTTCCCTGCTCTTGGATTGTATATTGGAACCTGTGATAGTAAAGCCCTTTTAAAACTGCATCAGATTCCTGAGTCTTCATCCATTCCCGCCCGGCTTCGGAGGTAGAAGGGAACTCGCTTCCTGACACTGTCGGGGGACCCCAGCGGTGCTCCCTGACAGCCCTTGGGCTCTATCTACTTGCATGAGACAGGACATATGGAGATGCTACTGGGTGCCCACTCGAGCAAATCTATGATGAACGGGAAGACAGTGATACAGTGATATAGTGAAATACAACATGGGTAGCTTGCCAGGCTCTGCGGTGTGGGTGGGATACTCTTGTAGTTGCCTCTCATCTCGTGCATTTATTTGATGAACTGCGCAACTGCAAAGTGACCCTGCAAGCCAGGCTTTTGATCAGCTCTTCTGACGGGTGGAGCTCTGACGAGCTGAGGAGTTGGATGTGGAAAATGGTGGCCCTCATGGTGTGGGGGTTCCTCTGACTTCTTGCACGACTCTGCTGTGATAGTGGGCCAGGGCTGGAACCCACCTTCCCTCCCAGATGCCTCATGATCAGCCAAGCACAAGGAGAGCTGGTAGCAGCTCTGCCCCATGTATGTGAGTCTCTGGATTAGGCATACCTGGGCTAGGCTTGAAAATATTGTTTTGTGCTGTCTTGAAATTAGGCTCTAGTGTTTAAACTTTCCTCTGGTGCAGGGTCATGGTAACTTTTGTTTGGGTTCACAGAACCCTTTGGTGCTTCTCTTCTTAAACTGGGGATTCAACTTCATATGGGACCATGTAACTTTGTTTAATGTAAATTAAGTTTCGAGAGAGAGAAAGAGAGAGAGAGAGAGAGAGAGGCAGAGTGTCTGCTATGGAGGCAGGCTGGTGGAGGGAGATGGAATCAGGGGGCATTGGTGGTAGGAAGTGGGCACTGGTGGAGGGATGGGTGCTGGAACACTGTATGACTGAAACCCAAACATGACCATCTTTGTAATGTATTTCTCACAGTGGTATAATAAAAAAAATAAAAAAATAAAAAATCATTTTTTGCTCTTCAAACCCATGTTCTCCTTGAACACATATCACTTGCTTATCTCTTCTTTGCTTGCATATTCCCACTCCTGAAAGCCTGTGTCTCCTAGAATACATATTTCTGCTCTTTCTATTCTCTCACATCTCTTTGAGCAAGTTTTGCTCAATAAGGTCTGTCTTGTTTCACTAAAAAAAATTATAATGGGGATGGAGAAATAGTGTAGGTGTTAAGACACTTTCCTTGCATGCAGCAAAGTCAGTTGATCCCCAGCACCATGCATAGTTGACTGAACATTGCTAGGGGTAACTCCTAAGCACAAGACCAGAGTGGCTTCTGAATACCTGGGTATGGTCTTTCACCCCTCACACAAATAAATTGGATTTCTTTATGATCTTCTACCAGCACGTAATTTTTATTTATTTATTTATTTATTTTGCTTTTTGGGTCACACCTGGCTATGCTTAGGAGTTACTCCTGGCTCTGCACTCAGGAATTACTCGTGGTGGTGCTCAGGGGACCATATGGCAAGCCAGGGATCGAACCTGGGTCGGCCGCATGAAAGGCAAATGCCCTACCGGCTGGACTATTACTCCAGTACGTACTCCAGTACGGCCCCCAGTACGTAATTTTTATACCTACTTTAAACTCCTGTATAGACAGGATTACATACAAATGCTTCTGGCAAAAAGGGGTTACAAGGAAAAAGTTTAAGTACCCCAACTTTTGAGTAGTTAGTTATACCTGTGGAGGCAAGCACAGGTATTGATGGGGCTAACTTGAGAAGTTTGTTTTTATTTTTCATGTCATATAAAATGTACCCATGCAGAATATAAGTTATCAACTTTAAAAATGGGGCAACGAAATAAAGAACAGTTTTGGCTCTTAGAAATGTTCTGAAAGACAATAATATTCCTGTGTTCTTTCTGGAAATTACTGTCTCCCTGTCAGAAAAGTGGTGCTCTAGTTTTCAGAGTAGTAAACTGCTTAAATAGAGGAAACTTTATTTTAATTAAAGGCTCAGAAGCTCTACCTACCTCCACCTCATTCAGAGCTTAACTTAATTCCAAATTAACCAAGAATAATATTGGGTATAATTGGAGCTTTGCTTGAATCCATCTCTGGAAGACACCTTAATTGAGAAATAATGAGTTTTAAATGGAATTGGTTTTCCATTGTGGAATTTTTGTGATATAATGTTACATGCGATGTAAAATCAGTTTGTCATGGAATATGTGCACTCCGCTTTTATCTGCAGGTGACTTTTCACATAAAGTCATTATGTCTTAGAAGGGGGAAATCTGTATTGTACTGATAAAGGAATTCAGAATACTAATACAAATCTAGTTTTCTGGTCTAAAGTTCTAAGTGAACAGCCTAGTGAATCAACAGAAACCCTCTGTGGACTGATGCTGGTAGAAGGAGGTCTTGCTTTTTCTAGACACCCATGACATCCCTGTACGGATTTGCCTACCACACCCTCCCCCACCCCCAGGTCTGCTCTGGGTAGGTCGTGTAGGATTCCCCGTCTTTCTGGAGGGTTGTCGGTAGAATTTACCAGTACATGTAGACGTTTTCTTGGAAATGTTGTCATTGCTGCTTTTGCCTTTCCATGGCAGTGTTTGAAACTTCCATGGAATTCATCTAGTGGAATTGGCACCTGTTTTCATGTGGTTATCTATTTTCTGGGAATATTTTTTTTATCAACTCAAGAAGCAAAAATCCTGGGAAGAGTCTCTGAGACACCCCCATCCTATAAATGCTTGATGAACGTGATTGCTTTATTACTGTGAAAAGAAAACTTCTACTAGTGACATGACTTTGACACAGATGCTTAACAACCACTGAGTTGGCTCTTAAACATGGTATTAGAAGCGAGGAACTTATGCTCGTGCCTGCCAGACTGGAATTATAGATCACAGTCTCTCACCCAACCCCACTGTTGCCTTAACTGAACACTAATTCCTGTTCCCAGACCACTGGGTACAGGGGACAAGACTGGGCATGAGCTCCAGCCCTTGAGCTGTCTCCCCAAGCCTGTACTGCCTTTTCGGTATATGAAGGTGGAAGGTTATCAGAAAATGGGCAGGAACTGACAGGGCTTGTGGCTAAGCTCAGTTTGCAGTTCTTTGCCTAAGTGCAGCAAGAGTGTAGGTATTTTGCCGGACCCTCAATCTCTAGAATATACTCCTCTCTCCAGAGTAAATTAGATTCTTTTGGAAGTTGCATTAAGTCTCCTTAGGCCACAGGAGTGTCATTAAACTCTGGCTTCTGCATATGAAATGGAACAATCTCAGCCCGAAGTCAGCCAGCAAATGATTTAAGTTATGTTGAATTCCAGCAAGTGTACAGTCTTAGAACTATCATGAAGTCTGCAGAGTCACTTGGATACATCTGGAGTACTGAACTGTGATTTACCAGCAGCCTGTATGTGCCTGTATGTGCCAATAAAGCTTCTGTGGTCTTTCCTGCTTTGTTCCAGGGAATAGCTTAAAGAATGCAAACTTCCATTCTTGGAAAGTGTACTCTCTATTTTAGTCATTTCCTTGGCAGATAGGCATTATTGAGATCAGTATTTATTGTTCCAAAATGCACAGCAGAAATGGATGTAGCAAGTCATAACCTAAAAGAGTAAAGTATGGATAAATCTAGCAAGGCATAACCAAAACAGTTTTCTCTGTCAAATATACATAGTAATTAAATGTGAGGAATTTTGCTATTTATATTCCTAGATATAATCTAAACTTTATAAGGAATTTTGCAGTGTTCATTATGTGAAGTTTGCTGTATATGTCATACATACAATCAGGATTGGTTCACTGACATGAAATATGTAGAAGTCATGTTCCTGTAAGTTCAGTGTTCAAAGAAACAAAATATATCTGATGCCTTCCTAGTGACGGGGGCTTTGAAGACTGATTTTGTCATTGTTTTGGTCCTGCTTAGTATCATCATAACCCCAATATTTAATATTTTAATAAGTGGTCCCCAAATGTAATTGAATACCAATATAGGAAACTTTCCACTGAGACCCTGATGTTAATAATGGATAAGTATTAGCAGTTTGAGAATCCTCTGATTATCTTTGTTAAGTATTCTGGAAAGTGAACAATTGATATACAGAGGAAATCTCTTTTAATTCAAATGTATAGGAAATAAACTTTGAAACTAGCTTACAAAGTATTTTCTCCTTGAGGCTGTAGACAGTTCACTGGGTAGGATCCTTTCTTTGCATGCCTCTGACCTAGATTTGATCCCTGGCACCCCATTTGATCCATCATTACCCACCAGGAATAATCTCTGAGCACCACTGGATGTAGCTCCAAAGAAAAGTATTTACCCTCTTAAAAAAATAAGTCTTTGGAAAATAAATAGGAAAAGAATTTTAGATATGCAAAGGTACTGAGTCAGACAGATTTACATAATTTGGGGTAAAAGGTGAATAAATACAATGGAGAATTTTAGAAGTACTTACTGAAATAATTGTTTCCCAAGTTTGTGATACTAAATATTAGCGTTCAACTAAAGAACTCAATGAAATTTTTGTTTATAGAGAAATTAGGGTGAATTGGATTATTTAGGTGGTTGCCCACAGTTCAAATGATTCATAAGTGATAAAATAAAAGCCATGTCTTTGGAGTCTTAAGTCAGTTCTTGGATGATCAGTACCATGTAAATAGTTGCTATCTGTTAATTAATATATATCTAAGGTATTTTGAATAACTAGTTCTCAGTAAAAATTTTCTCATAAACTGTCAACACATTTATTGCCTATACTTTTCATAAACCATAGAATTTTAATTTTTGTTTGTGTTGGGTCCATATTCACTATGGTGCTCAGGAGTTACTCATGGCATTGTGTACTGTGATATGTACTCATGGCATTGTGTACTATGATATGTACTCATGGCATTGTGTACTGTGATATGTACTCATGGCATTGTGTACTGTGATATGTACTCATGGCATTGGGTACTGTGATATGTACTCATGGCATTGTGTACTATGGCTCAAGAGTGTACTCGTGATACTTAGGGGAACATGTGCTACGGATTTGAACCAGGGTTAGCAGCATGTAGGGCAAGTCACTTAAGTCCTGCTTAGCCCCAAATTTTGTTTTAATTTTTTTAATTATAACACCGTGAGATAGACATTTACAAAACTGTTCTTGATTGGGTTTCAGTCATGCAGTGTTCCAGCACCCATCCCTCCACATTTCCCACCAATGTTTCCTGATTCCCTCCCCCTCTCCCCCTGCCTGCCACTATGGCAGGCACTTTTCCTCTTCTCTATCTTTCTCCCTCTCTTTTTCTCTCATCTCTACACATTGTGTGAATAAGAGAGAGATACATACATACATTGATGTACTTGCCATACAAACATTTAGGGATTATCATGTAAATCCCTTTGCAAACATTCAATGCTCAGTTCTAGTCTTGGCCCAAAATTTTAATTGAGACATTTTTCTATTTATAGAAGAAATGTTACTAAAAATAAAAATTTTGTAATTTACATTGTTTTTATGAATATTATTTGATCACAGTCATACCTCCTCCTAGACAACTTTCCTAAGATGCTAGTATTTTTAAAGCATTTTGTACTTTCTGCTGATTTTATTTAAGATATTTTTGACTTCCTGGATATTTTTGTAACAAAATAGTATGAAAAATTATATCATGTAGTTAAATGTCATCTATCTGTCTGTCTGTCTGTCTGTCTATCTATCTATCTCTCTATCTCTATCTATCTGTCTATCTATCTATCTATCTATCTATCTATCTATCTATCTATCTATCTATCTATCTATCTACCTATCTATCTATCTATCTATCTATCTATCTATCTATCTATCTATCTATCTATCTATCTATCTATCTATCTATCTATCTATCTATCTATCTATCTATCTATCTATCTATCTATCTATCTATCTATCTATCTGTCTATCTATTGCTTTTTTGTGTCACACCCAGCGATGCTCAGGGATTACGTATGACTTGTCACTGGAATTACCCTGGCGGTGCTCATGGGACCATATGGGATGCTGGGGATAGAATCTGGGTTGGCTGCATGCAGGGCAAATACCCTACCCGCTGTTATCTAGCTCCAGTACCTAAAATGTCATTTTAATACTTTTCACCATCTTCATAGGTTGAATTTTAAGAATCACAGTTATTAAGGACATGGATTTTTCTGACAAATTACTAGAAATAATGCTTTTGTAATGATGTCTTTGTATAAAGCCATATTTTTAAACAATAACTGCCTGGCCAGTAGAATTTCTGGGTTCAATTGGAGGGAAAATTTATCAGTCATTGGCCAAATAGATAAAAGGAAAGTTGTGTCAATAAATTCCTCTTTAGTAGCACGTGACAGCCATGTATATGCATTTTCCACTCCCTTCTCTTGGCTTTTTTAAATTGCCTGCCAACATGATAATCAAAAATTATATATTGTTGCTTTGCATAATTTAACAATAACATAGTAAAGTAAGTGGTTGAGAATACTGAGATGCTTTTGTGTTTATTTTGCAGAAGACCTCCTATTTATTGCTGAATATATATAGACATTTAACTGCCAAATAGTACCTAGGACTTGGAATATAAAGAACATTGCTGTCATGTTCCTCTATTTTATCAGACATGTCAAGTATTGTCATTCATGCTTTGTGAAATAAAGCAGTTTATTCAGTGGATCTTATAATGGCATGTACTAGTTTGAAAGCAATTTTAGTTCCTGGGAGCCATATAGTATAGCTTTTTGAAATAGCTAGAAATTTTAAGATCATATAATCTAAACCTGTCATTTTGCACTAATAATATTTAATTTAAAGGTACAAATTTATGGCGTGTTTTTTATTTTATATAATACACAAGGGCAGGTAGATAGGTATGTTCAGGACTTACTCCCAGATTTGCATTCAGGAAAACTCGTGGCAGTTGCTCAGGAGAATATAGGGGATGCTAGAGATTGAACCCAGCTTGGCCGTGTACGAGGCAAACGTTCTAACAGCTTACTACAACACCTTACATTTAAAAATGATCTCAGTGTCTAATATTTCAGCACTAAAGTATAATTTCTCCATAATCTCTGTTACTTGTGTCTTTGGAATTTAAAGCTTCTTTACCTTTTAATCCTTTGTAATATATTGAAATTAAAATTGACAATCATTAAAAAAAAGTCAGGGGATTGAGTGATTAGAGATAAACCTAAGGCATTAGCAAATAGACATTAATTGTTCTATCTCACAATTTTCTATAGCCACATTATTTTAAATCGCTTTGTCAATGTATCCTTTCATTTTGTTTTAGGTAGCAGTTTTACAACTTCATCAGGATTATATACGGAAATAATTCACTCACAAACTCTTCTGGATTTAACAGTTCACAGCAGGTAATTTTAAAAGCCAATGTAACTTCTAAGAAAATTAAAATGCAACATCTTAAATAAATTAATATATTTTCACATTGTGCAAGTGTTTCCAAGCCATATATATGTAAAACCTAAATATTTATATATGTATATATATGTGTGTATATATACACATACATATATATGTTTATATATACATACATATATATGTATATAATTATGTATTCTTTATAACTTCAAAAACACTTCTTAGCTATGGTGGGAGATTTATATTCACTTATACAATACTGAATTTTCAGTTTTCAGTTGGTTTTTATTTTACCTAGTAATATTGTGGAATGGAATAAATAAGAAAAGAATGTCTGATGTTACATAAATTTGTATTTTCAAATTTAAACACTTTGTGTGCACTTGTATACTCTTTTATAATTTTAAAAAAAGACCCAGAAACACAAGAACATTAAGGTATGCTCTAACGTATACCTAGTTTGAAGAAGCACTGGTCTGACATGTTACTCTCCTCTGGTTGGGTTTGCCAGGACTATCCGTCTTACCCCAGCTTCGGTCAGGGTCAGTATGCACAGTATTACAACAGCTCTCCGTACCCGGCACATTATATGACAAGCAGCAACAGCAGTCCCACGACACCTTCCACAAATGCCACTTACCAGCTTCAGGAACCACCATCTGGCATCACCAGCCAAGCAGTTACAGATCCTGCAGCAGGTAACTATGTGCATTTTTTTAGTTCTGCAGCTATATTTTGGATGGTCTTAAATGTAAATTTTTTTCTGAAGTTGTATATTCGTATTGTGGCTGCGGTTTTGCACAACTTTGGGGAAGGCCTCAGTGCAAATCAGACAACATAATACATTAACTTTATTTTGCTTTGTTAAGAATTTTGATATAAAATGCAAATTTCAAAAGCACATGAAACAGATTTCATCCAGTTGTAAATATGTTCCCAGCTTTCAAACTATAGATTTTACAGTAATTACAAATACTTGACTATGATTATTAACATAACTATAGATTTGCTCACATATTAAATGTGAAAATAAATGGAGTTGTTTTGAATTTAATGTTGGTCATAAAATATTTAATATTTTCCCCAAATTCAAACTAAAGCACAGGGTTGATATTGGAAAAGAGTGATTTTGGTGACCCACCCTTTTCCACAAGCTGAGACTTTTTTAATGGTAGGTCTGAGTATGGGCATTTTTCATTCTTCTGCACACTCTTACTGGGCCCTTCAAAACTTTAAAGATCTCCATCTCTGGAAATTTGCCTAAGTCAGCAATAACTCCCCCCTCCCATCTTTCTGGAACCCTTGACATTGTATGCCGAATTTCCAGAGCCAGTCATTAACTACAGTTCTCATTTTCTCTAATGCTCCTCAGTTCCGTGTCTCAATTTTTGTCAACATATTCTCTTTTTCCATGGTTTATGAATTTAGCTACTATCCACAGACTCAGAGACCTTATTTCTCTTGTCTTTCACTCATTATAAAAATATTTTTATTGTATTAGTTAATGATCCCCCCCAAAAAATACACTAAACTCTTTTAATGTGATATCTTTTCTCGTAAAGGTCCACAGACTCTTTTATTATACAGTAGGAAGTTACATCTTTCCTAAACTTGTATTTCAAATAGCTATAAGTTAGATTTCTGGTGCACATTTCAACTTGAAACATTTTATCTTTTGCCATAATATTTTAGTAATCTTTATTTTTATAAAGCTAATTTAATAATACCTACACTCAGTTCTAGTATATAATACTGCATTCTTAGGATTTAGGAAATGTATCTCTCTTCTGTTTTTTAAATGAACTTTCATAACACATGCATGATAAATTCATTGTAGAAGGCACTACATTTATTGTAGATCAAGTTGCAGAATTTTCTGTCTACTTTCATAAACTTCATACAAACATGACGAAAGATTGTAGCTGGTCCTCACTACCGAGATATTTTGTGTTTTCACTTGAACCATCTGGGTCATGCAAGACTTTTCAGATCTAAAAGGAACTTTTAAATAAAGATAGGTATGTTAATAAGAAGTAGAAAAACTTTTGATTAATAGGAAGGGAAAAGAGACAGCAGAAAATTTTACTTGGTAATTTGGTGCCCAGCTGATCACGAGGCGCCCGGGAAGGAAGGCGGCTTCTAGCCCTGGCCCACCACCCCAACAGAGACTCGCAAGAAGCTAGAGGAACCCCCCACACCATGAGGGCCGCCATTTTCCACATCCGGACTCCCTCTTCTCAGAGCTCCATCCAGCAGAAGAGCTGATCACAGCCCTGCTTGCGCAGTCTTGAGCTTAGAGATGACTACAAGAGTATCCCACCTGCACAGCAGAGCCTGACAAGCTACCTGTGTCATATTTGATATGCCAAATACCAGTAACAATTACAGAGCTCATTCCCATGATCTGATGGAATGGTTTGAGGCTGTTTATGTTCCTTGAGCTAGCAGATCCCCTTGGGCTACACTAGAATGTGACAGGACGAATGGAGATGTTACTGGTGCCCGCTCAAGCAAATCGATGATCAACGGAAAGACAAGTGATACAAGTGAAACAATTTGGTGGTAAAGAGTACAATGAAAAATGGTTGGTTAGACTTAATCAGGTTTCTTAAATTAAGGGTTACTTGAAGTTTTTTAAATATGTGGAACATCATAAAATCTATTTCTAATATTGTATTTATGAAAAAAAGTTTTACCTATAAAAGGCAAGAGTGGGACTAGATTAATAGTACAGTACAGCAGGTTGCCCTGCATGTGGCCAACCCAGATTCCATCCCAGCACCCAGCCAGAGTGATCCCACACTGCAGAGCCAGCATTAAGCCCTGAACATTGCTGGCTGTGGATCAAAGACAAAATACTTTTTAAAAATTAAAAGGAAAGATTGTGGATGACTAAGAACAAAGCTATCAGTGTTCGATGCTAGTTTTCAAAGTGACTTTATTCTAGGTGAATGATCTATTTTTTTGACTAGTGCTTAATGGTTTAGATACTTATTTTTATCCTAGTATCTTTATGGCTACAGAATAGGAATTAATTGAATTGGGGAAAATAATATTTTTTAAGTTTCTTATGTTCACCAGTTTCTACTAAACTGAATGCCTATGACTCAGCCTTTCTTGTATAGTTAAGTGAAAAGCTCAATGAGTTTCCATATATAAAGTGAAATACAAGGAAGATTTAGTCTTTCTTTGTTGTTGTTTGTTTACTTTGGAGCCACACGAAGAAGTGCTCAATAGTTAATCCTGACTCTGTGGTCAATAGTTATTCTTGGTGGTGCTCGGGGACCCTATGGGAGATAGAGGAATAAACCTGGATTGGCCGAGTGCAGTTTTTGATGGAGTTTTTAGTTCTTATTTTTCAATATTTGTGGTAAGATGGAAATTCACATGGTCATTTTTGACATTAACTTTTCTTATTAGTCACATTTGACATTATAATCTTATCTTTCTTTCGAAGTAGTTATTTTGGCAAATTGTATATATTCATTCAACTAAATTGTTATCTATTACATGGAGTCTAATACTTTGTTTTGAAGTAGAAATACAAGTTCAATAGAAAGTATTTTGTTGAAATAATTTTTCAACAAAAAATGTTTTAAAAAATATATAGCAATTGTTGGGTGTAGTATCTGTGTTCAGCTTATATTAAAAGGCTGAAACTAGTCATTATTTGACCTTTTGGCGAGTTTTATGAATTATAGTACAGATAAATCTACAATACATGGAACTTTCCTCATATTTTGCTCTTATGTTCTTCATAGGGTTGTTTAGTCATCATAATCATAAAAATGATAACTTTCTACATTCAGATTGGTTGTTCACTTATTTTTGAGTTTTAACAGATTAAAAAATTTGGATACATGCCTGTTTTAAAATCTAGTATCAGTTTATTTACACTTTCTCCCAGGCATTAGCCTGTCTTGTCACGCTCTTTAACTTTATCTGCACAGAGGCAACACTTTGTTCTTGCACAAAGCACAATTTAGTAATTTCTTTCACAGAACATGCGTTTGATGTTGTATCTCAAGCTCAGGTCTCATTGCCATACCTTAAATCTATAAGTTCATATAATCAATGCTATTTAAGCAAATGTGGAGGCAACTTCCCAGGCAAGCTTAAAAAGGGCCACAGTGAGAAGAGCTGTGCTGGGGGTCAAACCAAAACCTGCACGTGAAAGGCGTGCACCTAGTCCCTCGAGCCATCTCATCAGCCCCGAACAATTATAAATTAAAATACACGTTGCCACAAAGAACATGAGAACTTATATTCAGTGGGAAACTTGTCCCTTGAAAGGGTGGGCACCTCTTCAAGGGAAAGCAGGGTGGGTATGCAGGGAGTGGGCACCATGTATGGTAGAGAAAGCATTCCACTGGGATGAGAATATGACGATGAGAGGTGGAGAGTTTGGTATGAAGTCGTATCACACAGCACGAGAGTGTACTAAAGAAAAGCAGCAAAATACCTTTCCTAAGAGTAGGGTGGGAAGGAATTGATGGAAGGGGTGGATTGCTGGAGGGAAGTGGACACTGGTGAAGGGAAGGGTGTTGAAACTTTGTCTGAAATACTGTTGTGAATAACTTTGTAATTTCACAATGATGAAATCTGTTTTTTTTTTTAACACAAATTGCGAAACAAAAGTCACTTGCACTTTAGATGTTAATTTGTTCTGGCCTTTTGTGTATTGAAAAGCCCATCATTCTCCATTGCTTTACTTGACTAGATTTGCTTTTTGATCTATGGAGTCTCTTCTGTTCCATTAATATGACACTGTCTTGATTGTAGTGCTCCATAGTAAGTTTGGAAGTAGTTATGAGTCTGTTTTACTTCAATGTTGTGTTTGCTTTTCGGAGATTTTCGCCTTTATATAGCATTAGAATAACTCTGTCAACATCCTAACTCACTGGAATTTTTACTTGAACTGTATTCAATCTAAGTCCAAATTGGCAAAAATTAACATCTTTACAATATGGAATCATTCTGCCTGTGTGCCTATAATCTCTCTTTGAATTTTAACTTCTTTCATCAAAGTTCTGTAGTTTCCCTCATGTAGGGCTCAAATTTACTTTTTTCATTTATATGTATATATGTCTATTACATACGCTTGCTGGAGATGTAAGTGATGTTGTATTCTTCATGTCAAATTCTGCTTGTTTCCCAACACATAGGAAAGGAGATGATTCTGTGTCATGAAAACTCAATCTTGATATAACGACTTACAAGTTTCAGGGATATTGTTATTTGGACAGAGAACAGATTTATATTTTCCTTCCCAACCTGAATAATTTTGTTTCATTTTCTTATTTGTTTTCTTTTCTTATTTCACTGACTAAGATGTATTTCCAAATTAGGAGTTCCTACCTTATTCTTGATCTTAGCTGGAGAAGGTTTCTCACTATTAAGATGTTTTTAGTTGCAAGTGTTTTGTATGTGCTCATTGCCATTTTGAGAAAGTATGCATTTATTTCTCACTTTCCAAGAGTTTGTGTGATAATGGGTGTTGCATTGTCCTGTAAGTAATATTTTGATTGTATGATTTTTCTTTAATTATTGATACAGTGAAATCAAATACATTGATTTTCAGAGTTGAACCAGTTTTTTTACCTGATTTTTAAAAAATTTAGCTTGGTAATGATATAGCTATTTTTATGTTTTGTTAAATTAAGGCTGCTAGTACTTCATTAGGGAATTTGCAAGTATGTTCATGAATATTAGTATATAATTTTTGAGTGGGATCAGATCACACCCGGTGGTTTTCAGGGCTTACTCCTGGCTCTGTGCTCAGGGATTACTCTTTTTTATTAATATTTTATTATACCACTGTGAGATATGCAATTACAACGTTGTACATGTTTGGGGGTTTCGGTCACATAGTGTTCCAGCACCCCGCCTCCACCAGTGCCCATTTCCCATCACCAATGTCCTCAAATCCCTTACCCCCTCCCATACCCAGCCACTATGGCAGGTTCTTTATCTCTTTTCTCTCTCCCTCTCTTTCCCTTCTCTTACATATTGTGGATTGCAATACATACACTTTAGAGGCCATCATGTGCAATTTTTGCCTGTATTTAATGCTCAGTTCTAGGTTGGTATTAGACCTTTTGACATTTATTCTCACATGTTCCCTTCTCTGTATACCCTAACCTCTGACTCTCACATGTTTGTGGTAATTTCCACCTTTGGTAAGACCTCCTGATCCACGTTTCGCCTGACAATGGATTTTGGTATCATAATAGGTATATATATTTATGTCATGCAAATAAATGCAGTCATTCTATATCTCTTTCCTTCTGACTAATTTCACTCAACATGATCCTTTTCATGTCCATCCATTTATAGGCAAATTTCATGACATCATTTTTCCTAACAGCTGCATAGTATTCCAATGTGTAGATGTACCACAGTTTCTTTATCCAGTCATCAGTTCTCGGGCATACCGGTTGTTTCCAGATTCTGGCTATTGTAAATAGTGCTGCTATGAAAATAAAAGTGCAGATGGTGTTTCCGCTGTGTTTTTGGATTCCCAGGGTATATTTCCAGGACTGGTATGACTGGGTCAAAAGGGAGCTCTATTTCTAGTCTTTGGAGGAATGTCCATATGTTTTCCAGAAAGGTTGTACCAGTCGACATTCCCACCAACAATGTATGAGAGTCCCCTTTCCCCTGTATCCATGCCAGCTCTTGTTTTTACCCTTTTGGATATGAGCCAGTCTCTGTGGTGTGAGGTGATATCTCATTGTTGTTTTGATTTGCATCTCTCTTATAATTAGTGAAGATGAACATTTTTTCATATGCCTACTCTTTTTTTTTTTGAGGTCACACCTGGTGGTGCTCAGTGGTTGCTCCTGGCTCTGCACTCAGGAGTCAGTTCTATTGTAGCTCAGGGGACCAGGTACGATACTTGGGCTCAAACCCAGGTTGGCTTTGCAAAGAAAGCTATTTACCTATTGCACTGTCTCTGGCCCCTCGGGGATCTCTTAGGGAACCATAAAGGATATCAGGGATGGAACCTGGGTTGGCTGTATGCAAGGCAAGTGCCCTGCCCACTGTACTATCTCTCCTATCTCTCTCCTAGTTTGTAATTTTATTTGAGTAATGTACTTTTTCTTGTTTTAGTAGCTGTTAGAAAATATTCCTTTTATGAATAACAAATGGCCAAAGGCAAAAGAATTGAAGAATATAAGAAATGGTCAGTAGAAAGACTGTCACTGGGGTCTGGGACATAGGGATGAGGAGAGACAAGACAGGGAAGGAAACAGGACAGCAATAGTGAGGGAAGTGGTCACTGTGTAGGGGAGGGGGTGGAGGAAGGGGAGAAAGCTTTATGCGTGAAACTCTGTCAGTAACAGTCCCATAAACTCTGTGCCCAAAATGTATTCAAAATGTGCTTGTCATAGGAGCTGTCTGATGGATGGGAAGGAAAGGGAAAATAACACCTGTGTAGGGATTGACTTTGGAATATTGTATACCTGCAACCCAGCCTGAAGGACTGTACTTCACAGTTAACAAATTAAAAATGAATAAATAATTTTCCTTTGCTTCTGTTTCCTGAAAAGAGTTATAATTATTATTATTTTCTCCCTAAATATTTCACCAAATTAACCAGTGAACCCATTGAGGCTTGAGATTTTCTGTTTTGTAAGGTTATTGATTATTGATTTAAATCCTTTAGGAGATAGAGGCTTATCAAGATGACCTATGTCTCCTTGCATGGATTTTAGTAGATGGTGTTTTAAAAAATGGCCAAAAGAATCTAGTTCCAAAAAACATTTGAGTAAGTATAGTTGTTCATACTGTTTTAGTAACATCTTTCTTAATGACCAAAGGATTACTAGTGATGGGTTCCTTTCACATCTGATATTGAAAATGTATTTATTCTTTTTGACTTGGTAATCCTGGCTAGTGCTTTATTAATTTCATTCCCTTTTTAAAAGAGATCTGTTCAACTTTTGGTTTTGTTGATTTTTTTCTCTATTTTATTTTTACTTTCATTGATTGTATAATTCTATTCTCTGCTTGTTTTCTTTTTTAACAGTTCTTTTCTAGTTGCCTAAGGCATGAAGCTCAGATTTCTATAGCTGTTTTTTGCAAAAGCTATAGAAATTTGTACTTGCCATTGTTTTAAAAAGTATTTTTCTTAGGTTGCAATTTAGTGGTACAGCACTTACCTTTTGTACGTAGACACTGAGTTCAATTTTAAGTATCACCAAAATATGTGTGTATATATATTTGTATATACCAATATATATGGATATATACGTATATGCATACAAATATATGTAATATACTCACATATATGTGTATCATAATATATACATATGTGTATATATACATACAATTTTATCAAATAACTAATAATCAAAATTAAAAATACTCCTTTATAATTTATCTACTATCACTTGTATCACTTGTCTTCCTGTTGTTCATTGATAAATATAAATAGATTGTAAAGATACTGCTTTTATAATCTTTTCTCAGATTTCTCGTAAATCTCATGATAATTATAAATGTCACAATCATGTATAGAAACTTGCGATCATTGTATTTATTTGTAGTATTGACTTCATTATCATGAACAATCTTATGTCATGCTTCTAAGGTAGCTTCTGATTGTTTCCAGTTTACAGATGAGGAAAACAAGGTACATAGGTCTTGACTGCTTAGCAAACATTGGGTAATGTTAAGTTGATCAAGAATTTTGGAGGAGGGCAGGAGGAACGTGCAGCAGGTGATCCCAGCCTCTCTATGCGATCTCTGAACAGAGCCAGGATTGCGCCCGGAGCTCCACTGAGTGTGGCCCCCAAACAAAATCAAACAAAAAGGTCTTCTGAGGCCAGTTCCTTTCTTTATGAAAGAAATAGTCATGTATAAGAGCACACTTTAAAAAACAATACAAAGTTGACTTATGAGAAAATTTTGAAAAAAAAAAGGTGGTAACTAGAGAACCATCTTGTTTTGCATGAAATAATAGTTAATTATTATCAAGGAAGAGATTCCGTAGGAATGATTTTGAAAGGTCAGTTTTTCTAAGTATTTTTCATTTGAATTTTTTCTCACCAAAACCTTGCTGTTGAAATCTACCTTTTCCTGTGCCGCCTGCATGCAGACAATTTACTGGTTAAGGTGATGTGCAGGAATCTTGCCAATATTGAATTTCAAGTGACAGAGGAAAAATCAGTATAAGAGGGAATTCAATATGCATGGGAAACTTTTGTTCCCTCTGCTTCTTTGATCCTTGCCAAGGCCCAAGAAAGTAGAGCAAAGCTCCTGACAAACAGGGCGGCATTCTTGTTGCAGGAGGACTCGGAGCCTCTCCCCAGGAATTCCATGTAACAGGCTGAAAACCTAAACTGCCCGCCGCCGCCTTCTCTGTACCTGCAGGCAGTCGGGCCGGCCTAGACTACCTTACGCGCCTCTGTGTGCTCTCAGAGCAGCCTGAGGTTTGCAGTAGGGAGCATGTTGTCTCCTCATTTCGCCCACTGAGTGGTTTGAAAGTCTTTAAACCATACTTGCTCATTTCCCCAGATGCCCCGGACTCTGGAGAAGTTTACAATTTGTTCAGCTCAAAAAGAAAGGATTTCAGTGAAATAATTTTAACTAACATTTTGGAAACATTTGTGAGCAAAACAAATATTTGTATCTAAAATAGCCAAGCAATTAACATGTGAAAAAACAAAACAGATGTTTGTTTTGGGCTGGTGGGTTATTTATACTATTTTTCCTTTCTATTTTTCCCTCCCATAGGGTATACCATATTTACCTTAATAAGTTAATAAACAGCTTTGGACACAGTTTATTCTTTGTCTTGTATTTTCAGGAATGCAATAAAGGTGAGGTTCCTTAGAGTGTTGGAGTGTGTTTTCAAAAAGTGAAAATGCCAGTATTTTAATATTTGTGCAGTTCTTCTTATTTGACTGATTTTATTTTATTGGCCAGAAATATCAAAAAAATGTATAATGTAGTTAATGTTTAGTACACTTAAATTCCAATATAAATTTTATATTTAAATATAACATTTGCATATAACTCAAAAAGGAAGGCTTATATTACTAAACTAGTTTACTGATCCTTCCAAATACTTCTTATATTTCCTTATTTTATAGCTAGCAGGTTTTTATTTCTGCAAAGTATTGTATGGAACCAACACAGATCAGTGTAATACATTTTACTGTTGAAGTTTGAGGACATCAGTCCTTAATGATTTAATATTTTTGATAGAGATTATTGGGAAGAAGATGTACCATTTTTAGCTATATTTGTCATTGCTCTACCTCATTTTAGTTGGATGAGTTTTGAATGGCCTTCTAAATAGATGTAGAATTAATAGATTCATAGCTAACAATTTTATTCCTAAATTGAGAGCAAAATATAATTAGGTATGCATATGGAACAAAATTATAAAGTTATAAGAAGGCTAAACAGAAAATCAAAATTCCCTCTGTCTTAGGTTGCTTTTTTTATTTCTTTCTGCAGAATTTCTTGTGTATGCTCACAGGAAACCACTTTGCTTATAGAAGCATATCAGAGCCTCTGTCCCTGACAGTTTCCCCCACATGCATGTATGTTCTGCATCTTTAATTTTTCCCATTAAGACACATTTAAGCATTCAATTTTTCAGTTATGTATTTTAAGCATATAATAGTGACCAGTGGGTGTTCGGGTTTTTACCACATTCTGGGTGCCATCCATCATTCTAAGTACTGCTCATGCCGTAGTTCATCTCATCCAGCTTCTTGAGACAGGCAGTGTTGTCGCCGACCCCATTCCCAGACAGGGATGCTAAGGAGAAGTCACTGACAGAACTCAGTTTTAACTGAGAAGTTTGGCTTCAAACTTGAGTTCTTGGTCAGGAAAACATGCTGATTCTTAAACCCTCGTGTCTGAAGTTTCAAACAAGCAGAAAATGAAAACAGAAAAGGTAGTAGCTATGTGGTATTCATTTTCTTTAATCATTTATAACATTCAACAAAAGCCCATAATCAGAGGTATTTGGTTAGCTGTATGCTGATGTTGAATGAGATCTGTTTACTGATAAAATAACGTGGATTAAGATGATTGTAAAGTGGTATGTAGTATAGGTAAGGTTATCTTTCGGTGTAGTGTTCCCTGAATTACGAGATCAGTTTGAGCAGTTGATTATCATGGATAATCCGACAACCAATTGCATACTTTCTCTTTTATTTTCTACTTTCTTGATCCTGGTGTGTCTGTAGTCCATCTTTCTCCTCTTTAATCCCTGTCACGGCCTGTTTAAGAGCAATTTTCCAAGTCACTTTACTATTAACTTACTCTCCCAAGGACCTCATTCTCTACCTTGCCAACATTCTTCCTGCTTTATTCTTTATTTTTTCATTTACTTGGAGTTTGTGGCTGATGAGTATTAAGTGTGAAGGTGAAGATATACTTGTACCAGGGAAAAGGGCAGCCAACTATGGAAGCAAACGAGTGTCTACTTCAGAGCAGTCACCTCCTACCACTCACAGAGATATTTATGTGACCTTTTTAGAACATTTACCCATTCTTCATAAAATGAAACTTTTTAATATTTGTATAATAACAGATGTATTTTAATATTTTAAACACTTTTAAAAAATGTAATTGCTTGCAGTTTTAATGTGAAGTCTTCACCTGGATGGTTGATTTACTTGATCACTAGGATGGATTTGGGGATATATCTGCCACTTCGTGAGGAAATAGTCAATGGAATTTCAAGCAGCCAGTTTAAAATTAGGAACGTATTTGTAAATTGGCAACTTTCTTGTATGTATAAGCTTTCTCTGTCTCCACTTGAGCAACTATAGCTGGAAGTATTTGAGCAGTATGAACACTCTAGATTTTAAAGTTAGATGTGACTATTGGCTTACAGCCTTCTCTTTAATGTGCCTGAATATGGAATAAAAAACACCTTAAAATTGTCTGAATTAGTGCAGTTTGTCATTGTTTGTGTCACCTTATAACACTGGACTGTCTGGCGTGGTGGACTGTGATGTGCCGTGGCTGTTCACACTGCCCTGGGAAGCACAGCTCTCTCCTGAAGGTGGGAATGCATGACTTTGAACAAGTTCCAAAATAGAGCCAATGAGGGATACAAATGACCAGGTTTAAGGTGGTCAGGGCTCCTTTCCAAATGTGTCTCATCCTTTGGCGTAGGAATGTTGACTGAGAATTGAGTGTAACGTACAATGCTTCCCAGCGTTATTGGCTGGGTGTCCCTTGGCATCCTCTTCTCTCACTGGGATTTTCCCTGAACTTCCTTGCACTGTTTGCACCGCCGGTTTGACATGCCAAAGATTGTGTTCTATAGGCTTTTCTTTCCCATCAGGCACCGGATCTACCTGGAGAATGCTGATAATGAGTACTGACTGTTCTCTGTTCTTCAGAATACAACAGAGACTATCTGGACAGGTGACAAGAAAGATAATATCCCTGGTTTCAGGAGGCCAGAAGCAGTGTCGTCTTCTTTTGCTGCGGTAATTTCATACTGTGGTTATTTCAGAGAAAGATTCCCTCACCCCCTTGAACATGCATCACTAGTTAATGTCTGTGGACAATTTAAATCCAAGGTTGAAATATGTGAGGAATAAGGTAGAGATTTCTACAAGGTTTTCCATAGAATACTGGAGAGCATATAATGTCCAAATCATCTCTAAATTAATGGAGCACCCTAAGGCTCCAACTAAACCTTGACTGAAGAATTAATTTTCCTGGGGAACTTCAGTTCTGTTAAAGAGCTGTAATTACTTTATAATACAGATAGATAAGACAGATCATTATGTCCTGATTTCTCATTACTTCTGTGGCACCAATCAACAAAGTACTTGTTTTACTTTTAAACATGTGTTATTTATTCCCCTCCACCCTTATTTTATTTTTTATTGTTCTATTGATAAGAGGTCACACAAATAGCTCAGTGCTTGCACCCATGATTGCATTGTTCACAGGGTTTACACACTTACCTCTTAAATGGAGACTCATATTTTGAGTGTAGAGCAGTAGGGAGGCAGCTACCTGGCTGAGGTGCTTGCACACTTTAATTGCAGTGTTTGCACCCCTGATTCGACGTGTCAGAGACTGTGTTGTATAGGCTTTTTCTTACGTATCAGGTATCCCAAGCAGCACAGGACCGGGATCTTCCAAGAGAATGCTGATAATTAGCACTGCCCATTCTCTGGGAATATAATGTATGATACCGCCCAGGGCCCTCATTGAACATTTCATAGTACAAATTACTCTTCATTTCCTTGGGGGAAACAGGAACCAAAGGCATATGTCACAGAACATTTGACTACATGAACAGGCAGCCTAATACACACACACACACACACACACACACACACAAACAAACATACACACACAGTCATATATCATATCATGTTAGAAGAAGCATTAGAATGCTCTGAAAGAATGCAGTTTTTAAGATAAAAATTAAACAAGAGGGTGAAATTTTTCTTATATTAAAAGATGCAAATGAGTAGGTGAAGGTAGGGAAGGAATATTTATTTAAATCTAGACTAATGGACAGTTTTCAGTGAACTCCACAGTCAGGTATCATTAACATTAGAAAAAACAAATGGTTTAAGATTTGCTAAAGATTTTTTGAGATGGATCATTATTTTATGATGATCCTTATCAGTCAAATAAATGAACCTAAGGAGGGGACTTGAGTCTCCTCCGTGATCCCATCAGGTTTAGATTACTTCAGTACACATTGTCATATATAATTTTAAAAGTTGCTGTTCTCATTTTACTTTTGAATAAGAGATCTTGATTATAGTGTAGTAATTAAATTAATTAGGTTAGTGTACCAGTTCGGGAATACTTGCAGACCCTAATGTCTCCTTATGTCAGAATTTGTAGATTGTCCATGATGATGAAATTGTCTATGCTCAGTGTTTGTAAGTTAGAGTGGATGTGGAAGTGAAACCGAATTTTCAAGATCTACTTTCCTGAGTAGGAAATTTCCCCTAACATTGAAAGGAAAGATCTCATTTATGGAGTCAGTACAGGCTCAGTAAACTCTGTAGCAAACACTTGGTCTTGGACAACTCCTTTCTACTGGCCCCAGACCTCCTAAAGGATTTGATAGCTAAAATCCCACCCGACCCCTCAGAGACCATCCAGCTTAGGTCTTGTCACCATTAGTCACGACTTGCTACTCTGAGAAGTGATGTTATGTCTCCAGTCACGTCCAGGCAAATGTGTGATGAGGGAGGAGGCAGTGGAGCTTTAGTTTCCTAACGGAGAAAGGGGAAACTTTCTTAAGGGTCCTTAATCGTGATTCATTTCATCTTTTCATCTGTTAAATAGGGATGGTAATACTGTAGAAATAGTCCAAAGCCATAGAGGAGCTCCTTTTTATCTGTTCTTTTGTGTATCAACCCTCATATGGCTTCACTTTCAATGTCAAAGGTAAGATCTACTTCTGGTGTAGCCTTTAAAGTAAATTGAACCCAGAAGATGGATGAAGGCACCAAGTGTATCTGGGTTCTCTTGTTAATCATATTCACCCTGGTGAGTGTGAAGGCGCTTTGAGGAGTACTTAACTGTGACACATCCCTTCAGAGAACGGTTAAATAGAAATTTTCATGGATCTTATCAATGGTCAGATATGTTTTGTGAACCAGGAGTTTGCTGCTGGCCAGTGTATTACTATAAGAGTAGAACCTTTGAGTCTCTGAGATGTACTTGGACTATTTCTAGACACTGACTGGACAGTAAGCGAAACGAAGTCTCCCCTTCATAATAATTACAACATGATAAGTCTCCCCTTCATAATAATTACATGATAATTACAGCATGTAATTATCAAATGCATCTGATAATCAGAAGTGTATCACTGTCTTCCCATTGTTCATCGATTTGCTTGAGTGGGCACTAGTAACATCTCCATGAGTCCTGTCACAAGCAAGTGTAACCCACGGGCATCTGCTTGCTCCAGGGACAGGGGGAGCCTGAAATCATTCTTCAGGTCATGGAACTGAGGTCCATAATTGTTACTAGTTTTTGGCATAACAAGTAAATAAAACACGGTAGCTTGCCAGGCTCTGCCGTGTACGTGGTATACTCTCAGTAGAAGGCTCTCATCTCGAGCATTTACTGATGAAACTTAAAGGGGGAAGATCAGGTTTTCTCTTGGATGGAGCTCTGAAGAACTATGGAGTCTGGATGTTGAGAATGACTGACTGCATGATGTGTGGTTTGTTCTGGCTTCTTGCTAGGCTTGCTGGTATCAGTTAGAACCTTAAATATGGGTTTGCTTGTTTTCTTTTGGGATGCCTGTCAGGGTTCCAGGCTTACTTCTGGATCTGCACTAGGAAATACTACTGGTGGTGCTTGGGGGACCATATGGGATGCCAGGGATCAAACGCCAGGCAGCTGCATGTAAGGCAAGCGCCCCTACCTGCTGTACTTTCTCTACAGCCCCTCATTTTTTATATGCCCGTCAGGCTAGTAACTTTTTACCCTTATGTGATAAATATTTACTTATTCCTATCAAATTGTAGATTACTATAAATAAATTTAAATTATGATTCAAATATTCTAACAGAGCTTAAAATTTGGTAAGTTATTTAATTATTCTCAATGTTACATTTGAACACATCCTGTATAGGTTATTTGGCATAATTTGGTGAGGTATTTCTATTATTTGATGTCTTTTATTATGTATATTTGGTTCATATGCACACTCTTAAATAACAGAAGTTTAGTGCTCCATTCATACCCACTCAAAATTAAATAAAATTAAATCAGTTCAATCCTTACATTAAAGTGACTTCACTTTCTGTAGTCATTATTGTGTCATCTTACCCTTGGATAAAATCACCTCATGATTCACTGCCCTTTGAGTTCTTTGCGGCTGTCTCTTCTGTACCTTCATGTGCAGAGCTCCACTCTCGAGCAAACATGGCGATTTCTATCTTGTTTCTGAAAGAGTATGTCAACATAAGGGAAAACTCACACCAATTCCTTGCAGAACTGGCTAATATAAGGTGCCAACCAATTCAAAGCAAATATTCTGGTATTTTCAGAAGCATGATGAACCCTGTTTTTAATACTGACTGTCTGGAACGTGTAAGAAAAAAGGCCTTCAATACAGTAAATTCTTGCTTTTCTTATCAGCATCCATTTTTTTTCTCCATCTCAAGATATTCATTTGTAAACAATTAGCTCTGCAAGATGGGCGGTGAGGACATGTTGCCAGCAGAGATGACTGTAGAACGTGTCCCTATGGCTTGTTTATCTTGATCAGCAATAAACAGCCACTTGGGATTCTGTCACTTTGTTTTTCATGATGTCCCCAAATTTATCTCTCCCAAAATGCATCTGGAAACTGGTACTGCTTTAGTGAACAGCAGAATCACCCACTGGGCCTCTTTAATTGAATTCTGGGTAGAACCCCTCCCTAAAATTAGTTAGTATCAATAACTAAGAACATCAAAATGGCCTATAAGCTTGGCAATAGATAGAAACTATGGTGAAAGCAATAGCATAGAAGGTAGGGTGCTGGCTCTGCACACAGCTGACCCAGGTTCAAACCCAGGCACCCCTTATCGCCCTCTGATTCCCACCAGGAGTGATTCCTGAGCACAGAGCCAGGTAAGCCCTGAGGGGCTGCCAAGTGTGGCCCCTAAAAAGCAAATGAAAAGAAATTAATTATAATTTTAATATGATGTTATTTAACCAGAAAAGCTAAGATTATATTTTGATCAAAAACGCAACAAAGGACCTGTTGGATGACAGGTTTAGCTCAGAAGTGTATAGAAAGGGGAAATTGCAAAAGGAGACATGAGTTCAGTAACTGAGCTATTTTAAGCAGAAAAGTGGTATTTTAGCAGAGACCTGAAAGAGTAAGGAGGGGGTACCTGGATACCCAAGATTCATGTTCTGCAGTGAAGTGTGGATGTCGGACTATGCTTAACTCAAAGAGCATTTAAGACTGGTATGATTGTAACCTGTTAAGAAGAAAAGAGGGTAGGTGTGAGGTTAAGGTCAAGCGAGAGGTGATGGTAGCGGGTGTGTGGATGTGGGCAAAACTTTGAATTTTATTTTGAAAATGTGCACAGTGAAGTGATGACAGTTTTACAGAATATTTCTAAGTGGTGATAGGGTAAGGGGTGCAGAGAAAAGAGGAAATAGAGTGATTAACAGGGAAATGGTTTAGGGAATGGAATCACAGTCTTGGCTTAGGTGCTGGGAGAGACGGTTGTAGAAATGGGCAGAATAGATTTGAAAGTACAACTGCTAAAATTTCTCAATAGATTAAAATTGAGGATAGGAATAGGATCATGGAAGACAGAAAAATCATGATAGAATTTGAAGGTATAAACACCTGGGAAAGAGAATTTGTCACATTGATATGAGGCGATTGCAGGGGACAGGGTATAAAGAAAACTAGGCTTTCTCCTCAGCACACATATGTTTAAGATGCCTGTTTGAAAATCAGGTGTTATATGACAAATAAGTTGTTGGGTAAATAAATATGATTATAAGAGGACAGTTCATGACCTAAATTTGTAGCTCATCACACATGCATTTAAAGCTTATGTGAGTGAATGAGTTGGCCAGGGCACCAAAGGTGAATGAAGAAGGGGAGAGAGCCAGACACTGAGCGAGGAGTTCTGGCCACCTGCCATGGGCATCTCCTGGAGGCCAAAGGCAGGAAGTGTGTTGCAGAAGGTAGACAGGATTGATTGTGATTGCTGGTGAAAGTGTGAGAAGGGAAAAGGAGACTTAACCATTGGATTTGACAGAAGGGGCATGCGTGGTGATCTAGACAATAGGAGTGTGGACAGAGTAGTGGAAAGATGATTAAGGTCATGGAATGAGGAGTTGGTGTGCTCATAACAAAAATAATATCTTATCCTTTCATCTCTGTTTGGCATGTTCAAGGTAGAATTTTTTTTAAGATTTTCTTTTAGGGGGAAAGGTGGGAGGTTTGGGGCCACAGCTAGTGGTGCCCAGGACTTAGTTCTGGCTCTACGCTAAGGGGTATCTGGATGATATTCAGGGCAGTGCTGGGGATTGACCTTGGAGTCCGCCACATGCAAGTGCCCTACCTGCTTTACCTTCTCTTTGCCCAAAGTAGAGATCCCTATACTACCTGTGTTAGGAATACTTAGGAATTACATATCAGATTCATTTTTTAATTATAATTAGTTCAAACACTGCAGCCTCTTGCTTTGTTCTCATCTTAGCAGAGCATTTCACTCCTCTAACACATGCTTTTGCTACTTAATCTCTATAAGGGTTTCCAAGAAATGTTACTGAAGAAATCAGGTGTCAGTCATGTGGATGACCCTGTTATTACAAAATTGTAGGGAGCACACAGAATAAACTCACGGTTTATACTCCCAGAACTCAAAGCTGTTTTTTAATTAATATTTTATTATACCACTGTGAGATATACAGTTACAAAAATGTTCATGTTTGGGTTTCGGCCACACAGTGTTCCAGCACCCATCCCTCCACCAGTGCTCATTTCCCACCACCAATGTCCCCACTTCCCCCCCCCTCAGCCTGTCTCTGTGGCAGGTTCTTTATCTCTTCTTCCTCTATCTCTCTCTCTCTCTCCCCTTACACATTGTGGATTGCAATACATATTTTTAGAGGTTATCATTTGTATCTTTTTGCCTATATTTAGTGCTCAGTTCTCAGCTGTATTACCATTTTCAACAATTATTAGCAAACTGTTCTCTTCTCTGTCTTACCTAACCTCTGAGTCCCACACATTTGTGGTATACCAGGTTTTGAGATGTCTCACGGGCGCTTGGCGCTCACACACCATGGAGGTCAGACTGTGTCCAGCTGTGGAGTCCAGACCTTGAGGATGACTGTGGTTGTGTTGTGTGAGGTTTTCCGTCTTCTGATAGTCTGTGGGGGGAGGCAAGGGACCCTGTCCCCTTCCAGGACACCCCATCTGCCTAGCACAGGGTGGGCAGAGACCCCGCCCTGAGCCTGAGTACCTGGTGTCTGGCTGAGAGCCTTAGCAGCAGTTTGTGTGGGGCCGCAAGCCTTTGTGGAGGGGGTCAAAGCTGTTTTGTAAATAAAGTTTTCTTGAGACAGCCATGCTCCTTTATTTATGTGTTATCTGATGTTGATTTTGTTGTGTAAGGGCAAATTTGAGACATTACAACAGAGGGCCATAAGGCTTTGAAAAACAGTATTTTCCAGTATGACTTTCTCAAAACAAATATGCAGATATCCTTTTTACAGCATTCTAATCAGACTCCTTCCCCCCCCCCCAAAGAAAGGAGAATGAAGATTAAGTAAGTATGCTCCAGCCCCACCTGTACCTGTGACCTGGCTATCAGTGACTCAGCTGTCTCACTCCTTGGTTTCATTGCTTTTGCATCTCTGTGCAAATAAAATACAATTATTGATTACAAATGTCAGTTTCAGTGAATTGAGATAATCTTTATAAAAATGTGTCCAAGAGCTCTGTCCTTTATTTGTAGTACCTACTGATTAGCAAAGAAAGATGTAGTATAGAAAGGTATACCATATACCTGAGATAGCTTTCTGGGCCTCCACACAATGCCATCCTACATATGGCAAGGGCTTCCTCTTAACAAATCTCTTTACAAAATTGTTTGGCAGGAGTTTTATACTAGCAGTTAGCCTTAGAAATGGGTAAGGAAGACCTCCATCCTCTCACAGAAGGCTTACACGACCCCAGTATTCCTGTTCCTTACAACCATCACAGACATGTCTGTTACCAGAGGAATAGTGATAGATCAGAAATTTCCTGCTGCCCCTAGGATAAATGGGAACATTTGTCCTTAAATCTTTAGGATAAATCTTTAAGGACCAAACCAACCCTTCACACTGTGGCACAACTGCATAAAAATTTAAAACTTCTGTGAAGGAAAGCATAATTTAAGGAGAGATAAGCATCATTTTTTAAATTTTTTTTATTTTTACAATTACAAAGATATACAATTAAAAAGTTCATGTTTGGGTTTTGGTCATACAGTGTTCCAGCACCCGTCCCTCCACCAGTGCCCATCTCCCACCACCAACATCCCCGATTCCCTCCCCCTTCCCTAGCCCACCTCCATGGCAGGTTCTTTATTTCTTTCCCTTTCTCTCTCTTTCTCTTTTCCTTCCCTTCCAGACTATGGATTACAGAACATACATTAAAAGGTTGTCATGTGTATCCTTTTGCCTCTATTTAATGCTCAGTTCTAGGTTGGCATTAGTACCCTCGACAATTATTAGCACCCTGTTCCATTTTCTGTCTTACCTAACCTCTGACTCCCACACGTTTGTGATAATTTCCACCTTTGACAAGACCTCCTGATATATGTTTCACTTGACCTTGGATATTGGTATCATAATATGTACATATATATTTATGCCATGCAAATAAATGCAGTCATTCTGTATCTGTCTCTCTCCTTCTGGCTAATTTCGCTCAACATAATCTTCTCCATGTCCATCCATTTATAGGCAAATTTTATAACTTCATTTTTTCCTAACATCTGCATAGTATTCCATTGTGTAGATGTACCAAAGCTTTTTTATCCAATCATCGATTTTCGGGCACTCTGGTTGCTTCCAGATTCTGGCTATTATGAATAATGCTGCTATGAACATAAAAGTAGGGATGGTGTTTCTGCTGCGTATTTTTGGTTTCCCAGAGTAGATTCCCAGGAGTGGTATGGCTGGGTCAAATGGGAGTTCAATTTCTAGTCTTTGGAGGAATGTCCATATTGTTTTCCAAAAAGGCTGTACCAGCCGGCATTCCCACCAACAATGGATGAGTGTCCCCTTTTCCCCACATCCACGCCAGCACTTGTTGTTCTTGCTCTTTTGAATATGTGCCAGTCTCTGTGGTGTAAAGTGGTATCTCATTGTTGTTTTGATTTGCATCTCTCTGATGCTTAGTGATGATGAGCATTTTTTCATATGTTTTTTTGCCATTCGAATTTCTTCCTTGCTGAAGTTTCTGTTCATTTCTTCTCCCCATTTTTTTGATGGGGTTGTTTGTTTCGTCCTGTAAAGTTCTACCAGTGCCTATATATCCTGGATATTAATCCCTTATCAGATGGGTATTGGGTGAGTATTCTTTCCCATTCTGTGGACTGCTTTTGTATCTTAGTCACTGTTTCTTTTGAGGTGCAGAAGCTTTTTAGTTTCATGTCGTCCCATATGTTTATCTTTTCTTCTAGTTGCTTTGTTAGTGATGTTTCACCTTTGAAGATGCTTTTAGCTTCAATGTCGTGGAGGGTTTTTCCTATATTTTCTTCAATGTACTTTATGAATTCAAGTCTGATATTGAGATCTTTAATCCATTTTGATCTGATTTTTGTGCATGGTGTTAGACACAGGTCCAAATTCATTTTTTTACATGTTGCTGCCCAGTTTTCCCAGCACCACTTGTTGAAGAGACTTTCCTTACTCCATTTTAGACTCATTGCACCTTTATCAAAGATTAAATGATCATGTGTTTGAGGTTGGTTGGTGTCAGGATACTCAATTCTATTCCATAGGTCCACAGGTCTGTTTTTATTCCAATACCATGCTGTTTTAATTACTACTGCCTTGTAGTACAGTTTGAAGTTGGGAAAGGTGATGCCTCCCCATCTTCTTTTTCCCGAGGATTGCTTTAGCTATCCTTGGGGGTTTATTGTTCCACACAAATTTTAGGAGTGTTTGGTCAATTTCTTTGAAGAATGTCATGGGTATCCTTATAGGGACTGCATTGAATCTTTACAGAGCTCTAGGGAGTATTACCATTTTGACAATGTTGATTCTCCCCATCCATGAGCAGGGAATATGTTTCCATTTCCTTGTGTCCTTTTTTATCTCTTGGAGCAATGTCTTGTAGTTTTCTTTATACAGGTCCTTTACACACTTGGGTAAGTTGATTCCTAGGTATTTGATTTTCTGTGGCACAATTGTGAATGGAATTGTTTCCTTAATATCCCTTTCTTCTCTTTCGTTATTTGTATATAGGAAAGCCACCGACTTTTGGGTGTTGATTTTGTATCCTGCCACTCTACTATATGCGTCTATTGTTTCTAGGAGTTTTTTCGTAGAGAGTTTAGGGTTCTCTAGGTATAATATCATGTCATCTGCAAATAATGATAGCTTGACTTCTTCCTTGCCTATCTGGATGCCCTTGATGTCCTTTTCTTCTCTGATTGCTATGGCAAGTACTTCCAGTACTATATTGAATAAAAGAGGTGAGAGGGGGCAACCTTGTCTTGTCCCTGATCTCAGGGGGAAGGCTTTCAACTTTTCCCCATTTAGAATGATGCTCGCTGTGGGCTTTTGGTAGATGGCTGTAACTATCTTGAGGAAAGTCCCTTCAATTCCATTTTCTGGAGGGTTTTAATCATGAACACGTGCTAGATCTTGTCAAATGCTTTCTCTGCATCTGTTGATAGGATCATATGGTTTTTATTTTTTCTCTTATTGATATGATGTATTATGTTGATTGACTTGCGAATGTTGAACCATCCTTGCATACCGGGATGAATCCTACTTGGTCATGATGTATAATCTTCTTGATGATTCTTTGGATTCTGTTTGCTAGTATTTTGTTGAAGATCTTAGCATCCATGTTCATCAGGGATTTTGGTCTATATATTTTTTTCTTTGTGTTGTCTCTCCCTGCTTTGGGGATCAGGGTGATATGTGCCTCATAGAAGCTGTTTGGGAGTGTTTCTGTTTCTTCTATTTCCTGGAAGAGAGATAAGCATCATTTAAGGAAATGTAGCGCCTTGGGGAAAGTATTTGCAAATGTAAAAAAGGGATTAAATCTTTTATAGTAGTCACTAAAGGAATACAAAAATTCAAAATACTTGAACAGTTCAAAATAAATATAAAAAATATAATGTATAAGCTTGTGGGCATGCATCACCAATGTCTTCCAGTTGAATTCAGCCCCACTGTTATATGTCTTATAAAATAACCCTACTTCTTCAAAACAATGGTAACCAGAGTATTTAAGATTGTAGTAATTGGTACAACTTCAGTACATATCATCCTTTCGAAAACACTTCGCAATGTGTATCTACAAATGTAGATTACATACAATGTGTATGTAAAGAAAGGTATCATACCATATACAAAATAAAGCTAAACAAGAACTTTGAGATAGATATAGTAGGCAGTTGCTATATTCTGAAATCAAAGTGCAAAATAAATTTTACCAAGAATAAAGGTGTGCCCAAAAGGAAAATCTGTGTAAGACTATGATAGTGCCAGGTGAAATTATAAAAGAGGGATTAAAACTGAGATGGGGCATTAACAGAAAAGATGCATGGACTTTGTTTTAGGGGAATTAGAATTTCACAAGCAGTCTTGGGGAGTGGTGATAGGTGAGACATTTAGGGACAGCATATTCAGTCAGGAAATAGGATAGAAATTTCAGAGAGCTGAGATGATTAGGGGACTTAAATGTAGATTATGATGGGAAGAAACTAGTTAGCTTGTCAGAGAATATTTCAGAGGGACTCCCCCCCACCCCCCAGGGTAAGAACCAAGTATGGTATTAAGTCCTATTATGTATATATTTTTAATCTTATAGCTAGTGAAAGAGTCATAGAAAAGGTCAATAATTTACACAAGTCATCCGGGTCATACTATTGCTAATAGTCAGGAAGCTCTAGTTCTGTAATGGGTCATGGTGTCCAAAAAACCATCCTGAAATTTAGACAATATTTCCTGTTTTTTCCTAAGAATCTGGAGCTTTGAAAGGCTTTTAAGATCAGCCACAGTGGTACAGACAATAATTGAAAGGCTACAGGTGAAGAGCTTGAAAATGGCCGCTTGTAATAAAGAGGCCAGGGATGATGATGCTGGCCTGAACATAGAGCAAAAAGTAAGGAAAAAACAGAAGTTAGATATGATTTCACCTAAAACTGGGTAAAAACTTGGTATATGTTGTTACATTAATCAAAATTACTAACAGAGAAGGACAAGTCTGTTTGGAACATGTGTAGATTTGGAATTTTGAGACTACTCATAAAGCCTAGCAGAAGGGGGACATTCAGATCAGAGACCAGGTACCCAATTAGTGTCCCTCCGTCTGGACTTTATCATCTCTTGTACAGAAACTGCCAAACATAAGAACCTGTAGTGAGCTAAGAGAACCCTTGTGCACTAACAATCAAAATATGTCTGGTCTAATATCTAGTTATTGCTAGTCTGTAATCATATACCAGATTTGCCTTAGAATGTAACCAAATGCATCACTATTTACTTGATTTGCTTAGTATTAGCAATCTTTTGCTGAGTAAGCATTTCTGTGGTTAACATCTTGATGTAGACTTCTGTTGTCTCAGGTTAGAATAAAAAATAAACTGGATTTGGTGATTGTAGTGTCATCAGTAGCATTTTATTTTATTTTTTTTTAAGTTTAATGTCCTTGTTTTAATTTTTCTTTTTTTTAAAATATTTTATACTACCGTGAGATACACAATTACAAATATGTTCATGTTCGGGTTTCTGTCATACAGTGTTCCAGCACCCATCCCCCCATCAGTGCCCGTCACCCACCACCAATAACCCCAATTCCTCCCCCTTCCCCTAGCCTGCCTCTATGGCAGGTTCTTGATTTTTATTTTCCTCCATTCCATTTATTCATAGAATTATCCTTGTTTTATTTATTTATTTATTTAATTGCTTTTTAATATATTACTATACCACCATGAGATAAACAGCTGCAAAAATGTTCATGTTTGGGTTTCGGCCACACAGTGTTCTAGCACCCATCCCTCCACCAGTGCCTATTTCCTACAACCAGTGTCCCCGATTCCCTCTCTCTTGCCCTAAGCTTGCCTCTATGGCAGATTCTTTATCTCTTTTTCTCTCTTTCTCCTTCTCTCTCTTTTTGCTCTCTTCCTTCTCTTACATATTGTGGATTGCAGTACATATACTTAGAGGTTATCATGTGTATCTTTTTTGTATGGCAGGTTCTTTATCTCTTCTTTCTCTATCTTCTCTTACACATTGTACACTGCAATATATACGTTTAGAGGTAATCCGGCAGTGTATCTTTTGCCTATATTCAATGCTCAGTTCTAGGTCGGTTTTATCATTTTTGACGATTGTTAGCACTGTTCCCTTCTCTGTCTTACCTAACCTCTGACTCCCACACACTTGTGGTAGATTCCACCTTTGACAAGACCTCCTGATCCATGTTTTGCCTGACCTTGGATATTGGTTCATATATATGTATATATATGTATATATACACATACATACATATACATATGTATACATACATATATGTATATAAATGCAGTCATTCTATACCTGTCTTTGTATGTATATACATATGTGCATATATACATACAGACAGATATGTATATATGTATGTATATATACATATGTATGTGTGTATATATACATATATGTATGTATATATACATATATATTTATGTCATGCAAATAAATGCAGCCATTCCATATCTGTCTTTTTTTCTTCTGGCTAATTTTACGCAACATGAGCCTCTACATGTCCATCCATTTATCGGCAAATTTCAGAACTTCATTTTCCCTAATAGCTGCATAATATTCCGTTGTGTAGATGTACCAAAGTTTCTTTATCCAGTCATCAGTTCTTGGGCACTCCGGTTGTTTCCAGATTCTGACTATTGTGAATAGTGTTGCTATGAAGATAAAAGTGCAGATGGTGTTGCTGCTGTGTGTTTTGGGATTCCCAGGGTTTATTCCCAGAAGTGGTATGGCTGGATCAAACGGGAATTCAACTTCTAGTCTTTGTGGGAATGTCCATATTGTTTTCCCAAAAGGCTGTACCAGTTGACATTCCCACCAACAACGGATGAGAGTCCCTTTCTCCCCACATCCATGCCAGTATTTGTTGTCCTTGCCCTTTTGGATGTGTGCAAGTCTCTGTGGTGTGAGATGATATCTCATTGTTGTTTTGATTTGCATCTCTCTGATGATTAGTGATGATGAGCATTTTTTCATATGCCTTTTGGCCATTCGAATTTCTTCCTTGTCAAAGTTTCTGTTCATCAATAGCATTTTAGAGGATTCACTTCTTTCTCTGTGCCTTCTGCTCTCCTGTGTTTGTCTTCCCAGTCTTCTCTGGTACACTTTACTCTGAACACATATGCCAAAGACTTTTCTGGTTATGAAAATACTCTCAGATGAGCTCTTTGTGTCATCTCTTGGTCAGTTCGATATTATTGTCCAGTCTCTCATTCTTTCCATCTCTCCTCAGTAATATATTGCCATATTTATTTCATACCCCAACAGCATTTGCTCACTTATCCATTCTGCACATACTTTTACTTAGATCCATTTGTTTAATAATATTTTATAAAGTATCAGTTTTCAAAATGAAACCCAGTTATACTCTGTTTCTGACTGAGAGCTGTCTAATCATCTACTGAACATGTTTTCTTGAGTGCCTGACTACTCAGATCCATTGAATACAAGCTGGACTTCAGTTCCTAGCTACATATTTGTTGTCTTCTTGTGAATGCTGTTATTTGTGACCAGCATGGGAAGAATACACACTTTCTCTAAGCTATCTGTACCTCTGGTTACATGCCGTACCATCATTCTTAACTATAATTTCTTCTTTTTAGTAAATCCCAAACCTCACATTACATTCTGCTCAGTTGCCAAGCCACTGGCATGAGCATCATCCTAGATTCCCTCCTTCTTCCTTGTCTAATTATTGATTTTACCTCCTCCTGTCCCTTCACATCCCTTGTTCTCTCTACATGCTTATCTGCAACTGTGCCCCCGCCATCCGTCACTTGGGTTCAGAATTCCCTCCAGACTTGCCGTCCTCTTCCTCATCCCAGTGCCCGAGCAACCCTGAAGCTGTACCACCAGATCAGATATCACTTTGTTGACCTCTTTTTCTACCACTTCAGCCTGTGTTTTCAGTTTCCTTTATAGGTTCAGGTTAGTGTGAGAGTCCCACACCACCCTAGTTTTTACATGTCTTTCTCAACCTTTTCTGTTTTGTTTTTTTGCATATGCTTCTGAACCTTCTTGGAACATATTTTTTATTTCCTTTTGAGTGATGAATTTCCCCCTGTATTCAGGAAGATTCTACTGCCGTTTCGCCTCATGGTGAAATAAATAATGTGATAAGATACATAGCTTGATTTTTAATTTTTTATTTTAGTTTATTCTCCGAGTCATGTGTACTTCTTGGTGGCTCTCCAGGACCTTTCTATGACAGACCCTGCTTTACGTTGGTTTATAATTTCTCATTTTGCCCATGAATCTATGCCTTTTTCTGAATCTTAAGTCCCAAGAAGATAGAAACCCTATGTGGACGGTGCATCAATATACTTTGGACTTCTGATACAGCGCCTAATATATATCAGTATTCAATTGTTTGCTGACTAAATTCTCTTCTGAGGAATTTCACATGTATTATCTCAGTGGGAGTAAAGTGAACAATTTGGAGAGGATTTTAACGAAACATGAGATGTTGGTGGATTAGAAGATTAAATTATTTGTTGAGTTGTTTTGCAGGACCAGGAGGAAGGAGAAATTAGGATCAGGAAAGCTGGTTAGGAGAGTAAAAGCATTTAAATTCCACCTCACAGAACAAAGAGGAAGAGATTTGTTTTTTCGATTCACTTAAACTATTTAAATTTCGTCTTCCTTCTAATAAGTTAAGATCTGTAAGGAGTTTGTGGGCACTAATATTTAAAGAAACCAGACTGACTATTTAACAGATTATTTGTCTTTTACAACTTTTTCCACCTGAAAAACTTTAGATAACTTGGTACATATTCAAATATTCTCATATTCTTTGCTCATCGAATCTGTTAAACATACATGCTTACAATGTGAGTAATCAGCTTTAATGGCTTTTCTACTTAAAATAAAATGGAGATAGAACTTATCTTAAAATAATTATATTTTAAATAAGGATAAAGAATAACTAAAGGAGTGGACAATGAGTGAGAAGCCTGGGACAAGAGAACCTAATAATAAAGGGGGCCAGAGAGAGGGTGCAGAGTTTAAGGAGCCTACCTTGAGTACAACTGACCCAGGCTCAATACCCAATACCACCTCAGCAGAGCAGAAGTGACCACAGAGCCAGGAAGAGCTTCTTTTATACCACCCCAAATCCAAAATAATAAATAAAATATAAAATCTAGGTAGAATAAAAACCTAGGTAAAACTTTGAGGATGAATTTATTCTTTAAAGTGTGTGGTAGTCAAGAAGAAAGAAATAATGTGATACGATTCTTGGCTTGATTTTTAATTTTTTTTAATTTTAGTTTCTTCTCAAACTTCCAAAAACTGAAGAACAGGCCAGAAAAATAGTACAGTGGGGAAGGCACTTGCCTTGCCGGACAGCCTGGTTTAATCATTGGCACTGCATATGGTCCAGGGACCTCACAGAGCCAGAAGTAAATGCTGAGCACCACTAGGTAAAGCTCTAAAACAGAATTGAAGGACTCACGATTCAGGATAAACTTTGCAATTCATGTATTTAGAAGTTGAGGTTGAATTAGAGACTATCTGTCCCAGTTTAAAAGCAGATAATCTGTTTTCAAACTATTAAAGAGCTGACATGTGATAAAGGAACAGTGGACCAATGATTGTCGGAAGTCTATTACAATCCACAACATGTAAGAGAAGGAGAGAGAGAGAGAGAGAGAGAGAGAGAGAGAAGAGAGAGAGAAAAAAGAGATGAGGAGAACCTGCCATGGAGGCAGGCTAGGGGGGGGAGGGTATGAGGACATTGGTGGTGGGAGGTGGGCACTGGTGGAGGGATGGATGCTGGAACACTGTATGGCTTTAAACCCAAACATGAAAATTTTGTAATTGTCAAAAATAAATTAAAAAATAAATTAAAAAAGAGCTGACTAGTATTCTTGTCTCAACTGGCAGTTCACTGGGTTCTACCGAAAATATAGATTGCATTTTAAAAAGAAGAAAAAAAAAGAAGACCAAGCTTGTTTCTAAAAATACTCTAAATCCTGTGAAATTCTTAAAAATCCTTATTCTCTATGTAATATAATAGAGAGATACAAGGTCTGGAGAATTTTGAGAAGATGCAAGCCATTTGCTTCTGCAAAAACAAATTAATATAGATTTAAAAAATGCCTAACTTTAACTAGCTTGTTGTGGGTTCTAATAGTTCTATGAAATGAGTTAGCTCCAAATAAACCTCAGATAGTTGAATAAGCTCATTGAGTAGAGTTATTTTGGATTTTGTATTGATACCCAGAAACCAGCATTATCATTTACCAGCCTATTAGTTAATTATGGTCCAAATAAGTTTGTAAGTCATATGGTGGTTTCTGGGTACAGAAATCACACACACACACACACACACACACACACACGAGTTGATATGAGAACATGTGCTGTGTTGTTCCTATTGCAGAGGATATGAAAAAGTAGGACTCAGCTAGACCTTCTGTTAGGTTCAGTAGGAACCTGAGTTCTGAGTTTCCCAAAATGGCAGAGACCACAAAGACTGCAGTCAGCAAACAGACCTTTATTGAAGCTGGCTAGCCGGGGTCAAGCTGCCCTCTGACATGCAGGTCAGGATGGAACAGGAAAGACCTCGAGCTTCTTCAGGGGAACCCTTATATAGGCCCTTTACCAGCCATTACAGCAAAGCCCGTGCAGTGCATAGCCAAGGAGTTGGTAACACCACATTTAATTTTCACCTGTATACTGTTTCTTAGCCTACAGAATTGACGGTCAGCATATGCGTAAGGCGTTTGCGTGTGCAAGCATAGTGGCAAGCTAGTCTTTAGTTATCTTTCCTGTCCACCCGCATATCCCAACCCCAAGTTATTGTTGTCTGTCCTACCCAGGCTTGTATCTGGGTTCTGGGAACAAGAAGTTTATTTTTGTACTAAGGGACCCTCTGTAGCAAAGTCTGTCCAGGCCTGTTCTTTCTCAGCCTCTAAACCCTTCTCAAGAGAGTTCCTGTGTGCTTGTGTTCTCACAAGCCCCACTCTGGGTGCACCCCCTATTTCAGGTGACCACACTCCAGGTGCCTCCACATTTTGTCTTCCCTCACACTTCAACAGAGGAAGAGACAGGCTGCTTCATGCGATTTAGAAATCCAGTTGACTCTGCAAAGTTCCTTTCTATTTACTGTTACCTCAATAAAGTTTTGGATATGTTCTTAAACTTAGAGGTAATAGTGAGACCAAATGGTGTTAAACCTGAATGGCCTTGGTAGAGTGAACACCTTTTGAAATGAATGGCTGCATTGACACGGCGCTATCAAGCATCATTGCAACTTTCTCTTTTGTGAAATGTGATATTAACTTGAAAATTTATCATTTTTGCTGTATTAAACAAGCAGATTCCAACCCAAATCCATCAGGCAAAATTCCTGATGGATTTTGCCAACACATGGGCACATTCTGGAATGTGGAGAGGTGGGGATTGTGCGATAGGGGAACTAGCCGTTGTAAGAAAGAACCACACCTAAGGGTGATAGCGATGAGTTTTTTTTTCATTCTGGAATGAGAATGAGTCTGCCTGTTCTAAAACCATTACCCAGGCTATTCCTCTGAGCCAGTTGGGTGTTGTTCTTTATTTATTGGTTTCTGTATGATTGTTTCTATGATTCCTCTGAGTCTCCAAATGAGTAATTTAAATTTGCTGTCTTATTTGTGATTTTGGTTAAAGAAACTAAGACATAGAATGACTGTGACTAGTTTGCTATGAACAATGCATATATCAACTTTTGTTCACGTGCTTGTTTTTTTGTTCTCACATAAAATGTGGAATAAGGGGTGACTGTATGCTTATCAAAGAAATGTGAAAGTATGGGGATTGGTGGGAGGGGAGGGTTGTAGTGGTGGAGAGGGTGCTTCTTGTAGAATCATAGAGAACTGAAAGCGACTTAGCTTGGGTCTTGAGAGTCACTCACAAGCAGTGCTCAGGGTCCTCTACAGTGCCAGGGGTCCAACTCAGGCTCCCCTCCCGGCAAAGCAAGTGCTTCAGCCCTCGAACCACCCCCAGCTCCATCATTTGTTCTTCCAAAACAAATCTGTCAGTCTATCTAGATTAGAACCCATTTATGTACAATCTGATATCTCAGGTAATGTATCAATGCGAATAAATGAGTGTTTGAACAGAATGAATTTTGTTTTGCTCTCCAACTTCCCTATGACAAGGTCAATCTTGGCACCATGGACATAGAACTGGAACTAAAGGCTTCCTGTATTTCTACAGAGTACAGTACAATTCACAGTCCGTCAACACCCATTAAGGATTCAGATTCTGATCGATTACGCCGAGGTTCTGATGGGAAATCACGTGGACGGGGCCGGAGAAACAATAACCCTTCTCCTCCGCCAGATTCTGATCTTGAGGTACATATTATTTTAATGCCCAAACGCAAAGCACAATGTCTTAGTAGGACCTACATACCTGCTTCATGGATAAAGGGCAGTGATATGGTCTCCCAAAAGTTTCTGCTATTGCTTTCATTTCTATGCAAATGATAAACATTTTTTTCTTTCGTCTTTAAGTATGGCAGTTGTTTCTGTTTCTCTTCCATTTTAACTGTATGATAAAATGATTATTTCTTTCCCCAAGGAAATAAAAACTAATATCATTGTGCTTAAACAAAACTCTTTTACTGCTCTGAATCTTAGCCATTTCAATTAAGTGTTCCACTAAAGATGCTTACTAAAATCTACTTTGAAATTAAAGACACAGTTAGGTATATTGAGAAAAGAAAGCCTGGAATGTTCTAAAGTGAAATGGTAATCACCTTCTGAGACATGTTTTGGTGGAGTTCAAAAGCAGGAGGGATTATATAAAACTTTAAAGGGTGGTAGATTTCATAGCCTTGAATCCACTGCAATTAAGTTTCTGTTTTTTGCCAAAGTAAAATCTGATGGTGGAAAACATGATTACTTTGGCTGAAAAGATGAAAAATTTTCAGCAAAATCGATGCTCTTGAGTATGTACTGGTATGAGTAGGTATTGGATGGAAAACAGGCTTGGGAGATCTTCTGTGGTATCTCAAAGACCTTTTTGAAATGAGCCTTTGCTAATCTAATTCCAAGTACTCTGAGAATGTGTCCAAAAGAGTTTGCCATCTGTGGCACAAGTTGACTGTCTATAATCTTCACAAAACATGGAGGAAGAAGTTTACATCCAACTAATTGATAACATCCACAGGTAACATAATTGCTATGAAGCTGTAGTTTTATGTTTTTGTTAACTTTTTAATATGTAATTTTATGAGTGAAAAGAATCATCATTTTAATACTTCTCCATTCATAGAGAACAGAAATAACAAAAAGATTAGTTGAGTTATTGCTTAACTGTCTCTCTCCAGAAGCTACAGTGATTGTTTTAGCTCATTCTTCCATTTCTTCAAAAATAGATTCTACAGAGCAGTGAACAAAGACATGTATCTTTGGTATTGCCAGTACTGATATACATGTACTCTTATAACTCGTCTGAGCTTTTATCTCAGAAAACCTAGGAGGTGCCCATTGGAATGGTCAAGTTTTAAAAATTGTAAATTCAATATTTTAATATTTCTTCCATTTCAAGTCTCTTTTTGTTGTTGATGCTAGCTGAATATCAGGTTTCTTAACCAAAGGAAAGACACTGATTTGTTCATTTTTTTAGAGAGTGTTCATCTGGGACTTGGACGAGACAATTATTGTGTTTCATTCCTTGCTTACTGGGTCCTATGCCAACAGATATGGGAGGGTGAGTACTTGTTTGCATGTTTTTCATTTCTTTAGAGTATTGTGCTTAGGATTGAATGTTTTGTCCAGATGAGAAAACAGTTCAATTTAAAGTAATGTATTAAAAGCATAGAAGTAAAAGAACAATGATATATTGATACGGTCAAATACATAGATAAGGCAAAAAATAAAAGTAAGTGAAAGGAGAATTTGTAATGTGGCATAAAGTAAGGGTTAGTGGAAGAGCACATTCCTTTCATGCATGACCCTGGCTAATACCCTGCCCCCTCCACCACTCACCCCCAAGAAAAGCAAACTATGCAGTTAAATTTATTTTGGGGTGCTGGAACAGTAGTACAGTACCTGAACCCACCAGCAGTGATCTATGATGTAGGGCCAAGAGTAAGCCCTGGGAAACTTCAGATGTGGCCCAACCTCCCTCATCTCCCCATAACAAATAATTAGATTTCTTATTTCAAACCTCAGTAAATAAAAGTCATTGACTGCTGCTACTCTAGGATGAAAATTTAAATGATGTCGATGAAAAATTATATATTTTAATGGCACCTCCCTTTTATTCGCTTTATTCCAGTATTCCAGAAGTAAAAGGGTTTCACTTGTATTTATAATGATCATCAATATTAGTCATATATTTTTAAATCAACTGCTATGAATGTCTACGTTCCTTTGCTGTAAGCTTACTATATAGTGAGTGGAATATAGAATTGGTTCTGTGAATTACTGTAGGATTAGTACATTCATGTTTTAGTTATAAGAATACTTTAGTGTTATAGGTAAGGAATAACATTGCTGACCATATTTCATGGATAGAACTTTAGTTTCTGTGCTCAGCATTTGGATTTCTAAAATCTTAGCAATTCTTTTATGTGTGTTTATGGTTGCACTAAAGTTACCCATTAAAAAATTATGTTTTCTAAGTTTGTGGAGGTAATTTTTGAAATGATTTAATGAATGCAATGTTTCTTATTAGACTATCTTTAACAAAATAGCATGGTTATTTACCAAAATAACCTGTCCTTGTACTTTAAATTATTGGTTTGCAGCATTAAGAATTTTGTATGTTGTTTCTAATTTATTAAAGTGAAAATTCACATAAGATTAGTAATTTTATTTGGTGAATTCTGGGACCACACAAGCACTACTTATGACATGCAGGGGCCACCCCAGTGACACTCAGTCCACTGGACCGGGTACTTCCAGGGCTAACCTAGTATTAGGATTCACACTTGGGTCCTGCTGCAGGCTTTGCATTGCTGACACCGCAAAATTGATTCAGCAATTGATTGCTGAACCACCTCCCTTGCCCCACCATTTCCGGTGAGCAATTTATTGGCATTTTGTGCATTCACACTGTTTTGCAAGCACCACTTCTATCTGTTTCCAAAACATTTCTGTCAGTTCAAAATAAAAACTCTATAGTACTTTCCTAGGACTGCTGTCCCAACATGTCAGAATCTGGGTTCCTAAATCAAAAGAAATTCTTCTCACAAATCTGGTGGCTAGAAATCTCAGATCAAGGTGTCAGCAAATTTAGTTTCTTCGAAGGGCTCTGAGAGTTGGTCCTGCTCCAGGGCTCTCTCCTTAACTTGTAGGTGACCATCTTCTCCCAGGATCTTCACATGTCTTCCTCTGTTTGTATCTTAAAAACTATCAGTCATTTTGCATTAGGGTCCACTTTAATAGTCTCACTTTATTTTTATTTATTTTTTCTTCAACTGTTGTTTATTTGAGAATGTTCATTATTATTTCTTCAAATCCAAGTGATAACATTGGAAGGTAGGGAATTCTTGCTTGAAAGCCCTTTTTTATTCAATATTTTGAATATAGCATTCCATTATTTCCTTATAGAGCTCATTGAGGATAATAGATGTAAATCTTATATTTTATGTCATTCATATGAGTATGTGGCATTAAGAATTAAGATATATCTTTATGACTTCAGGTGTTTATAAATAAGTTTTCTATAAGAGGAAGACAGACAAAAATGTAGATGATTAAAATTGGATTATTTAGAGTAAGGTGCATGGGCCATAAATTTTTGGCTTACACAGAAAATTTGTACCTTACTTGAAAACCACTGATTTCTTATAATTTTTCATTCAGCTCCATTAAATAAAATATCGAAAATACAATAAGTTTAAATTTTTTTAAATCATCACACCCCACACCCGGTGATACTCAGGGGTTACTCCTGGCTCTGCACTCAGGAATTACTCCTGGCAGTGCTCAGGAGACCATATGGGATGCTGGGGATTGGACCCAGGTCGGCTGCATGCAAGGCAAAAGCCCTACCTGCTGGACTATCACTCCGGCCCCTATTTACTTTTTTTCAGTCCTGGTGGTGATGGGGGACCATATGGGATGTTGGGTATTGAACCCGGGTTGTTCGCTTGCAAGGCAAACATCCTGCCTGCTATACTATAGCTCCAGCCCTTAGGCTCCACTTTTTGAAGAGAAAAATTTAAATGCTTTATATTTTCCTATGGTGCATATGGTTTAGAGTGTCCCACCCGCACAGCAGAGCCTGGCAAGCTACTCATATCATATTTGATATGCCAAATTATAGACCTCATTCCCATGACTGATGGAATGGTTTGAGGCTCCTTATGTTCCTGGAGGCGGAAAGATGCCCTTAGGCTATCTAGCATGTGACAGGACATATGGAGATGTTACTGGTGCCCGCTTGAGCAAATCGAATGATCAAGATGATCAACGGGAAGTCAGGTGATCAAGTGAAATCATCCACATTTGTATTTTGAGGTTATTTCATGTTTATTTGTTTGCTTGTAATAGGACATGTGATTAACATATATTTGTTTAAAGATTTTCAATGTTAAATAAAGGTCTCCAGAGCATTTGGTCATATGATCATCACAGAGGAATGTTCTAAGTAGAGTAAACAATGTAGAGTGAGGAAGGGGTTGATGCCTGAGAGATGCAGAGGTCGGTGTGACAGAATTTGAAAATGGAGATACCGAGAGAAGAGATGTAGCGACACGGACCATGATGAGGGGCAGTTAAAAGGCTCTTTTAGCTAGAGTCAAGAGGGTTCTACTCATTGCATATCCTCTTAGTGGAGGGTATGGCCAGTCCTGATATCAATTATAATAGTTGATTTGGAGAATGATAGAGGGAAAGAGAAGTTGGAGAAACAAAGGGTAGATTTTAGTAGTAATCAGAATCACTAGCCAGGGGGGGGAGGAGACTTGAACTGATCGACTCTCTTTGACAGGTAGAGAAATTGAATTTGAAAGCGACTTGGCCATGTCCATCCATTTATAGGCAAATTTTATAACTTCATTTTTCCTAACAGCTGCATAGTATTCCATTGTGTAGATGTACCAAAGCTTTTTATCCAGTCATCGATTTTCGGGCACTCTGGTTGCTTCCAGATTCTGGCTATTGTGAATAATGCTGCTATGAACATAAAAGTAGGGATGGTGTTTCTGCTGCGTATTTTTGGGTTCCCAGAGTAGATTCCCAGGAGTGGTATGGCTGGGTCAAATGAGAGTTCAATTTCTAGTCTTTGGAGGAAAGTCCATATTGTTTTCCAGAAAGGCTGTACCAGCTGGCATTCCCACCAACAATGGATGAGTGTCCCCTTTTCCCCACATCCACGTCAGCACTTGTTGTTCTTGCTCTTTTGAATATGTGCCAGTCTCTGTGGTGTAAAGTGGTATCTCATTGTTGATTATGTTGAGCGAAATTAGACAGAAGGAGAGAGACAGAAACAGAATGACTGCATTTATCTGCATAACATAAATATATATGTACATATTATGATACCAATATCCAAGGTCAAGTGAAACATACATCAGGAGGTCTTGTCAAAGGTGGAAATTATCACAAACGTGTGGGAGTCAGAGACTAGGTAAGACAGAAAATGGAACAGTGTGCTAACAATTGTCGAGGGTACTAATGCCAACCTAGAACTGAGCATTAAATAGAGGCAAAAAGATACACATGACAACCCTTTAATGTATGTTCTGTAATCCATAGTCTGGAGGGAAAGGAAAAGAGAAAGAGAGAGAAAGGGAAAGAAATAAAGAACCTGCCATGGAGGAGGGCTGGGGGAGGGGTTAGGGAACCGGAACGTTGGTGGTGGGAGATGGGCCCTGGTGGCGGGATGGGTGCTGGAACACTGTATGACCAAAACCCAAATACGAACTTTTAATTGTATATCTTTGTAATTTTAAAAATAAAAAAAAAGAAAAGAAAATGACTTGGATTGAGTTGTTGGTCAGTAAGCAATAGGAATTTTAAAAAATTAATTCCCAGATTTCTGTTCTGAGTAACTGGGAGAATGGTAATGCATTAGTTGATCTAGGGACAAACTAATTTGGAAGAAAGATGGGAAGTTCATTGTTGGACAGGTATGAAATACTATTAAGAACATCAACCTGCAGCAGTCAAAGCAGCCATTGGAGGGTGGGTCCAGGACACAGAGTGTTTATGATGAGAGATGTCGAATTAGTGTTGACAGTGCATAAGCTCCTCAGACTCACTCAACTTGATTTTTTGTTTGTTTGGGGCCACAACTAGCAGTGCTCAGGGCTTACTGCTATCTCTGTGCTCAGGGATCACTTCTGGTGAGGCTCGAGGTACCAGATGGGGTGCTGAGGATCAAACTCAGGCCAGCTAGGTGCAAGGCAATTGCCTACAAACTGTCTATAGTCTCTGGCGCACCCTCAATTAATTTCTTCATAAGTTTTACTAAGTGCCTTTATGATGAAAACTAGTGGTCAGGCTGTCAGTTCATTGCCCAGACATGTCGTTTCTTCTCTACTTGAGTGGGTCACTTAAAAATGCATTGCTAAGAATGTTGAATAATCACCCGGAGCATATAAGAAAACTTGCTTAATGGTCTTCATCATATAATTTTAGAGTCGAGCGTGATGCAGATGATTTGTGAAAATATGTGGTTCATCAAGGATTCTTCCAAACATGAGTAATACTCAGGTCCATCAATACATCTTGCTGCCCTTTTGTTCAGCCAGGGTACTGAGGAGAGAAATTTTAAGCAATTCAGGGTGAAGCCTTATTTCTTGGGGCACAAAGTCTGTGGTGTTCCTAAGCATTGTCAAGGGGGAACATGTGGCTGGGCCTTACTCACAGGCATATAAAGAAATGAATGCCTGACAATGTGGTAGCTGTTCCGTCTCTATGGGAACTAGATACTTGAGAAGTAGCTTAGTCACAGTAGCTTAGACGACTCTATGAGTAGTCCATTCAGTAAGGGGATACAGGATCTGGTTGATATAATGCAAAATTGGGGCATGTTACAGCAATATGTATAAAAAAATGGTTTGAGAATGTCCCACCTTCTATGTAATTCTAGCTGTGGGAAGCAGGCATATTGGGTGTTAGAAGGAAGTGTTGTTTTATAACAAAGGTGATGGAAACAAAAAAGAGGGTGCTATGGACAGTAGAGGCTTGGCTAGGGAAAGAAAAGAAACAGCATATTCGGAGGAAAGTTCAGTCCAAAGGTGTTACTCTAAATTAGTAGGTTAATAATATTGGTACCAGGTTTTTTTTGTTCAGTGCATTTTAAAAGTTGCATTCAAACTAATTCCTAATTCTCCAGTTTCACAGAAGAAAGCTAGTCTTGATTATTTTTTTGATTGAAAGGACTCAAAAATTGTCAGTACTATCTAATTGGGGCAAACCACATGTCCCAATTTTTTTTGGGGGTCACTCCTGGCCACACTTAGGGGATACTCCTGGCTCTTCACTCAGGAATTACTCTTGGTGGTGCTCGGGGACCATCTGGGATGCGGGGATCGAACCCAAGTTGGCCGCGTGCAAGGCAAGCGCCCTACCTGCTGTGCTATCGCTCCAGCCCCCATATGCCCAAATTGTATTTTTAAGATTATTTCAATAATTTCTTATTATTTCACAATGCCTATGTTCATGTATATTAGGGCTAGAATAGTTCTTCAAAAGTATTGAGTCTTTGTCCTTATTTTACACAACAGCCTATATATGAACACTTCGATTAACATAGAACTTTTTTATTGTTTTTTTTTATATGATTGGGGTGGGCACACCTGGTGGTGCTCAGGGGTTAATCCTGGCTCTCTACTCATGAACAAGTCGGGTTAGGGAACCACATGGAATGCCATTGATCGAACCCAGGTTTGCCCTGTACAAGGCAAACACTCTAGCCATTTCACTGTCTGGCCCCTGAGGCTCCTGCTTAAGAATTTCCTTTGTGTGAGGTAGTGAGAAAGCACAGGGCTCAGGTGGCATATGCAGAACCCAAGTTTGATAACAATACCACATGTACACCCAGCATATGTGGGTTGTCTGGAGGCTTTGCCCTCCTCACAACACTGCTAGGATTGTCTTGGTGGTCTTTAGCACTATCGTCCTTGAGTCAAGCATTAAATAGTCTGGTCCAGATGACCAAGTATTATCTGAACTATCCCCTGCACTCTCTGAGCATTCACCAAACCCAGAATTTCTTGTGAAGTCATTACATGTTTAATTTAGCATTCATTTGCTAACTCTATTCTTAGCAAGTGCCTCTTACAGGTGAGGACACTTGGAAGACATTGTACATTTTATTTAATATAAAAAACATGCTGTACCAATATGGCATAATGTAATTGTTATAGTTAGGCATTCAAAAGGCATTCAAATAAATGAAAAGGCATTCAAATACATTTGAATGCCTAACAAACCGAATAGGACGATTACACTTGAGGAGATGTGGCCCAGTGCCAGCAATTTCTATCTTCATTGTCTATGCACCAACATCCACATACAAAGAAGATGAAATTGAGAAATCCTACATGGAATTGGAGGAGTTCTATAAAAAAGATCACACCTTCTACAAGATCATAGTCGGTGATTTTAATGCCAAGATAGGACCGAGAAGATCAGCTGAAGAACTCCACATCGGGACCCATGGCCTAGAATGGAATGAACAGGGTGAGAGACTATCTGAGTTCATCATGTCCACCAAGACTATTCATGGGAACTCAGTTTCAGAAGGCTGAAGCGAAACGTTGGCCATGGGAATCTCCTGGCAGACAGTTCCACAATGAAATTGACCACATCATTTTCAATCGACGGTTTTGTCTGACCGATGAAGCTGTTGTCCCCAAATTGCAAACAGGATCGGACCACCATCTCCTTCGTGCAAAATTCTACTTCCCGCAACGGGGAGAAAAAGCTGCAAAGTTTAAGAAGAGAACTCCCAGAACAACCACCAACTGGGAACTCTTTGGCACCATTGCAGCAACATGGGAAGATACCATCACTGACAACATCGATGAAGAATACAACCGACTGGTTCAGCACCTCCATGATTGTGCGAAGAATGCCGAGAGAGAGAAAGACACAAAAGGACGCCTGTCTTCAGAAACTCTTGAGCTCATTCGCCAATGTGGCCAGGCGCGAGCCTCAGGAGACCAATTGCTAACATCCAAGCTTGCTAATCAGTGCAGAGAAGCGATAAAAGAAAACCTCAAAGACAGAAGAGCAGAAATAGTGGAAGATGCAGAAGAGGCCGGGAAAAGCATTCGCACCGCCAGCCTGTCCTTCGCCAACTATAAGACCAAGATGACTGCCCTCCGACACCCTGATAGATCTATCACATCTTCCAGAAAGGCAATGGAGAAGATTATCCAGGACTTCTACTCAAATCTCTTTGATAGCCACATCCACCTGCCCACATGCCAAGTTCCACAGGATGGATATGTCATTCCCAACGTTCTCCCTTCTGAAATCCAACATGCCATCTCGTTGGTAAAGAAGGGAACAGCACCGGGCACAGACAAAGTCAGACACGAACACCTGAAGAATCTGCCATCAGTACTCATCAATACACTAGCTCGGCTCTTCACACGCTACCTGTCCGAATGCAAGGTGCCCTCCCAATGGAAAACCAGCAGGACAGTTCTACTGTTCAAGAAGGGGAGACATTTACGACATCGGCAACTACCGCCCCATCTGCCTGTTGTCCTTCATCTACAAGCTGTTTACACGAGGCATCCTGAACAGGATTAGCAGAACGCTAGATGAAGGACAACCATGCGAGCAAGCAGGCTTCCGGAAAGGATTCAGCACAATCGACCATATCCACAGAGTAACCAAGCTCATTGAGGTTTGTAGGGAGTACAAGATGCCGCTCTGCCTCACGTTCATTGATTTCAAGAAAGCCTTTGATTCTGTGGAGACTGAAGCAGTCATCGAAGCCCTAGTCAAACAGGGCGTTCAAACCCAATACATCAAGATCCTTCATGAGCTGTATTACGGATTCACCACCAGGATCTCACCATTCTACAAAGAAGTTATCATTGATGTCAAAAGAGGGGTTCAACAGGGTGATACCATTTCACCTAAACTCTTCAGCGCCACCCTCGAGAACATCATGAGACAATTAGAATGGGAAGGAATGGGAGTGAAGATAGATGGTCGGCAACTACACCACCTCCACTTTGCTGATGACATCGTTCTAATAACACCAGACATTAGCCAAGCGGCACAAATGCTGGCTGACTTTGACCAAGAATGTGGAAAGATAGGTCTACAGCTGAATCTGAAGAAAACTATGTTCATGAGAAATGAACTAGTTCCTGAGGCCCCATTCACTCTCAATGGAACAAACATCTCTGAATGCAGCAGTTATGTGTACCTAGGTCAAGAAGTCAACATGATGAACGACCTAAAACCTGAGCTGCGCAGGAGGAAGAGAGGCGTCATGGAATGCCTTCAAAGGCATCGAAGAAATAGCTAAAAGGACAAAGAACCTCCGGCTCCGGGCACATCTCTTTGACTCCACCATTCTCCCTGCATTAACATACGCCTCAGAGACCAGAGACCTGGGCCCTACGAAAGCAGATGAGAATGCTATTCGGGTCTCCCAGAGAGGCATCGAAAGAGCTATGCTTGGAATATCACATCTCCCTCAAGTGAGTGAAGGAATCCGGAGTTCTGACCTCCGTTGCTATTCCAGAATCAGGGATGCTGTCTCGTTTGCCAAGGCATCGAAAATCAGATGGACTGGACATGTAATGCAATTTGGAGACAACCGCTGGACTAGAGCCATTACCGACTGGATCCCACGGGATGTCAAAAGATCACGTGGTCGCCCACCTACAAGATGGTCAGACTTCCTTGTAAAGACCCTGAAGGAACGGTTTGGCGCTCTTCATATTCCTGAATCAACCAGATGCCATTGGGCTACATTGGCACATGATAGGGTCCAATGGAAATGTTACTGGAGCCCGCTCAAGCAAATCGATGAATAACGGGATTCAAGTGATCAAGTGATCAATTGTTATAGTAGAATCTAATTTGAAAATATATCAACATAGTTATGACCAATGAGTAATATGTAATAGTGGCTTTAAACATATGAAGTATCGGTATATGATATACTTTATGGTATAATAGAATCTCAGATTTTAATTCCCATATATATAATATATAATATATATATATATATATATATATATACATGTCTGTTACCTGACTATTCAGTTATTTGGCCTTTGACAGACTTTTAAGTAGCCATTTTCCTCGAAAATTTATTTTAAGAATTTGGTCCTTTGAATAATATCTCAGTTAAGCAATAGGATAGAAATTAGAGATTAAAGTTGAATCATAGACTCAGCAGACTCAAACTGTGTCTTTTCTTTGGAGTGGAAGAACTCCTAAAAATTGCTCCACAAAATGTTATTATAAATGCTATTTTAATTTTTTTCTGGGGTCCCTCTGCCCAAGGATTCTTGGCCAACCAGGCTGACTGTTAGTTCAGTGTAGTGCTCCAGCCTGAAGGAGCACTGCTGAAGTTACCATTTTGCTTTTGTGGTGCTTAGGACCACAGCGGCAACCAGAGAGGCTAGGAGACTGTGTGATGATGGGGACCAAACCAGGATTCTCCATTATATAAACCATGAGTTTTTTTGTTTGTGGGCTATACTAAGCAGTGCTTAGAGCATACTTTTGATAACAGTAACAGCTCAGGGATCATACCTAGTGGTGCTCAGGGGACCATGTGATGCTGGTGATTGAATCCAGCTGCATGGAAGGGCAGCACCTTACAATACCCAGTGCAAGTCCTAACTCTTAACTCTCTAATAACTCTCGGGACTCACATATCTTATTAATAGCAATAACCCAATTATAAGTCTTTTACTGATCTTATGATGCCTGATGAATTATTTCTTTTACTGTGTATAAAGTCAGTGATAATCAACTACTCATCAGAAACCCATGCTGGTCTGTAGAAATTTCCTGCCCTTCCTTGAAAAAGGTTTTGCCATGTAGTGGTTAAGCCTGTCAGTGATGAAAAGCTAAATAGAAAGACCGGAGAATTAGTACAATTTTAAGAAGCTCTTGACCCCATATAGCAGCTAACCCTGATTGAATCCCATGTTCTGCATATGTGTTCTGCTGAGCACAACCAGAATAGAACCCTGAGAATCTTGTTTTTTATAGTTCAGAAAAAAAGAGAAAAAACTCTAAGAGAAACCAAGTGGATGTCTGTGCAGTGATATATCCTGACACACAGCCAGTGTTAGCCAATATTCAACACAAGAAGCATCCACGGACTGTGCAATAATGCTTTTTGAACTAAGTACTGCATTCTCAAAGTTCACATAGCATTTTTTGTTCGCAGCTCCATTTCTGGTCATTTTTTAATTTAAATAACTATAGAATTTCAATTTTATATGTCAGATTTGAAAGCCACTACACAAAATGTTATTATAAATGCTATGTTAATTTTTTTCCTGGTAACACATGAAATCATTTCCTGTTTCCAGTGACCCACAGGTATGAAAGGGTGGAAACCACTGTCCTTGGCTTCTGAAAGGGTCTGCCTTGCGCTGGGGTTTAGATCAGTGAAACCGCCCCTAGTAAGTGTGTTGTTGTGATCAGTCAGTACATTAATGAAGGAAAATGGGCAGATGAAAAATTGCATCTAGTCCAGTTAGCTAATAAAGTCTGCTGTACTTGCCCAGTTTCAGGAGTACCATTCAACTCTGAGTTGTTTCAAAGCTGAACTTCTTTCAAGGTTTCAAGGTTCAACTTCATTCCATAGTAAAGCTACCAAGTCAAGCCTGGTCCTCAGTCAAATAAAACCCCACTATCTTCCTTAAACTACAGAAAATTTGCTTTTTCTTGTCTAAATATAAAGATCTCTTTGTTGGAAACTCCCAACTATACCAAGTAACCTTTTATCAAAAGGATCTGAGAGCAAAGTATTCTGCGTTAACCCTGTGTTAGCAGTGCTAATGGTATTTAAGCGTGTGTGTGTGTGTCCCATTCCAGTTGTAGTTGAATTCTAAAATTAGACTGTCATGCACTTTTCATGTATCATGAAATTATTCTTTCTTCGCTTTTTAAAGATGTAAGAAGGTGGCTAGACTAGGAATTGACAGACTGTATCTCAAGTCAAATCTGTTTCATCACCTGGTTTTTTAGAGCTTACAAACTGAAGACATTGCTTAAAATTTTAAAGGGTTTTAAAAAGAAGAATGTTCAGGGACTTTATATGACCTACAATCTAAAATAGGATACACCCACTAGCTATCAATCCTCTGGAGAAAAAAATGGTTATCTTCCCTGTTCTCGTTTATCCTCTGAGCCTTGGTTTTTTTTTTTTTTTTTGTTTTCCCAAATTAATTTCAATTGAAGTATCAGAATTTACAATGGAATTGTGATGAATTTTTGAGCATTCTGTTGAGTTTCCTCATCACGGACTGAAGACCTCCTTTGTAAATGTGAAGGTCAAGTTTCACACTGCTAGAAGGCCAATCAGTTGGGTCAGTCAAGAAACAAGGTGATGGGTGCAGACAGAGCTTTGTGGCAATAAGCCAGTGGTTGAAAAAGCCATTTATCTGCACTGTTTCAAGAAGCATTTTCATAGGAATAAAAGAACATGGAAGCACATGTTTCCGAAGGGCAGAGTGCAGACTAGTGGGTGCCAGAGAGAGTAAACTCCTTGCTGGGCTGATCCCCTGAGTGAGACTTCCCATATGACTGCAAATAAAGATTTCTGTATAGAGTTTTCACCCTCTTTTTCTTTGGAATGAGATAAGGGAGTCATTCTCAATATTTTCAACTGTCCCTGACCAGACACATTTTCTGGTTTCTAGTACTGAATTTGCATCACTTTTTCTCTCTCTTTTTTTTTTTTTTTTTTGGGGGGGTTGGCCAGCCCCAGGGCAGTTCAGTTGTACCCATTCTGTGGTCAGCCAGACAATGAACTCAGTTCAGGCATCAAAACATGTATATGGTTCTAGGGACTCGGTGCAGGCCTCAAAATAAGTACATGGATGTTGGATCCTAATAAAACTCAGGCCGGCACATCATTTTGTTAGGAAAGTCAGAACAGTTGTTACAAATAGACCCAAATGGCAGGGCTGAGGTATGTCAGAAATGTCTCTTCATGATCCAGGAAACTTACTTTGGGCAGAGTTTGGCAGAGCAGAAAATGGTGATGCTGTTTTGCTCTGTAGTTTACAAGGGTTTTATATTTTTTTATCAGTTGTCTCTAGTTCACAGAAGGCAAAAAAGACAAGGGGAGCACAGATGAGTGACTTTATCCAGGCCTCCCAGAGCACAGAGTAATGCACTCATGGCCTAGTGCAAAAGAAAGAGGTGAACATGGCAATGCTGTTTGACAAGGAAGAAGCAAAGTTAGGTTTTGCTGGATGGTGGCAGGCAGTGTCTCAGTTAGGAATGGTTTGACTACTGTGTAAAGTGCAAGGTTTGACTGGCGGCAATGTGCTTTGAATGCAAGAGAAAGGAAAGACTAATTGATTCTCAAAGCATGGTACCCTGATTTTATCTGCTGCTTTGTCAGTTAAGTTAGATCTAAGTGATTAGATAACAGGTGGCTCCAGATCTAATTTTGGATCCTCTGGAATGACTAACTCTAAACCCTAAAAAACAAACAAAATCATGAAGTCCTTATCCTTAACGGTTTGCCCTCCTCTTTTCCTTTCTCAGCGCCCTCCTAACTGGCATAGTTCTTTATCTGAAATGTATATATTTATGCTCCCTTTTGTTGAACAAAGCCTTCTGCTTTGTATTGATACATACAAAAAGGAAAGGTAGTGAATCTACTCAAATCACAGAAGCATGACAGTCATCACACCGGCCTGCCTTGTCACCTATGACTTCCTTTGTTCAGTTGCTTTGGGAAAAGCCCCTTTTATTTCTGAATATCACTTGTTGTATTAGTTTCCCCATCTACCAAATGGGAATATGCCTCAGCTGTTAAGGAGCAATCTTCTTCATGAAGAAGAGCTATCGTTACCTAGTTTGGGATCAGAGGAAAGAGTGGGCAATCATATTTTGTTTTTTCCGTATAGCAGAAAGGGAAGGTGGCAGCAAAGCATAGCTTTTGAGGGAAATGATAGGCAAAATGGTTGGAGAGCTATACAAAATTTATTTAGAGGATCAAACTGGTAAAAAAAAACCGAACATGGGTTAAGCAGAAATATGGTACCTTTTTCAGTTTTTATAATTTACATGGCTAGCTGCCGTTTAGTATTCACTATTTTTTCCTCAGTGAAGAAATTGGCTCAGAAAAATGTGAGGAAACTGGCTCAGAAAAATGCAATAACTGGCCCAAGGGAAACCAGGCCTCTAATCTAGTCTACTGATTAGGCCATTGCTCTCTGAGGAGGGCTGCAGAGATTAAGTGCCATGGTTGTGTTCTATGGGCAGTGATGCCATGAACAATATTAAAACAGAGGAGTGACATGATGGAAGTGTGCAATTTGGAAGATTAACCCGATAGCAAAGAAGATTATTGCAGTCCTACTGGTAGAGAATAAGCAAAAGCTAAGAGAATGGCTGTAACACTAGAAAGGAGAGAGAGATAGGTGAATGGTTACAAATGAAATCTAGATTGGTCTTTTGAATGGATTTGGCTCTTGAGTCTTATCCTTGGCACTGTGTGGGCTCCTCCCTGTTGAGGCCAATTTGGCCAGATCTGCTCTGCTTTATTCTTCCTTTCTCCCTCTTCACACCACTTCTTGGACCTTGTCCCATGTTTGGGATTCGTTGGGTTTTCTCCACAATCAGAATTAATCTGTGGAATGAAGTACTTTCTCATATTCTCAGTTTGGGGATTATTTTCACAGTGTTGAAAGATAATCTCTCAAGTAAGAAAATTCAAGTAGCCAAGTAGCACATATCTAATCAGAAAAAAAAATAATGACCTGATTAACCCACCACAAGTTTGGATATTTTTTAATTTACTTCAGCACATAAATCAAATGTGATTTATTTATCCGTGCATACCCATTCTCCTAGTAACCCAGTTTATTTCTTAATTGGCATCAGAGCTATGCTTGACTCTTCAAATTTAATGTTTTGTGAAGGTGATTCAATAATAGTATCTTGCAAATTTGGAAGAAGTTAGTATTTCATTGTGATTTGATACTCTAGGTACAAAATAATGTATTGCAATTGTAAATACATTTGCATAACACTTGTTTTTTAATATATGTTTATATATATTTGTGCAATATATATATTTAGGATAACATTTTAGAATGTAGAATGTTCTTCTTTTCTCTCATAAGGGGACTAATTTCCTAATCTCCTCTTAATCCTTCCCTTGTAAGCAACCAGCATGAGGCCTTGAAAACAAACCAGTCCTGTACTTAAGAGTGCCCATTCCAGTTTATCAGCTTCCTTTTCCCCAAAACAAAAGATCTTGAATGAGGGGAATTTATTTTAAATGACAGCCAGGTTCTGTTTGTGACTGTAATCTTAGTATTCTAAACAAGTAATAGTTTAAGGTCCAAAACAGGTAGGGTGTTTGTGTGTCTCTGTGTATGTGTGTCTGTCTGTGTGTCTGTGTGTCTGTGTGTATTTCCTCTTCGATACCACTACAGATTATTTATTCTTGATTTGAGCATACTTTACAGGATTTTCATCTTGACCAACAAAATCCTCTAAATCCTGCTCACATTGTTATTATCACAGCTCATTGGTCACTAGAACTCTCAGTAATTGCTTGCAAGTGGAGGTTTAGCTGCCCACTTAGTTTCAATGCAGGTAGAAGTACCTCTATCTTTTATTCTGCAAATTCAAAATGTTACATAGCATGTCCTGAGGAACTAGTCAGACTTTCTGGAATAACCAGAGAGTCTTTTAATGACACTTTAAAGCCTGGGATTAGTCTATAAATAATGTTTCCAATAGTCTTTACATTTGACCCAAAATAAAATAGGAATTGTTAGGAGCTTGCATATATTTGACCTCACAGCAGTAGTGGGTTAGCTATTCAAGTAGAAAAGAAATAGAAGATCTTTGTCAGATATTTAACACGTGTATCTGAGGTGGTCAGAGGAGTTAGATCAAAAAAGCAAATTTATCCTTTGCCTTCGCTAAAATAAATCTCCCAAAACATCCAGTTGCTAATTTAGAATGCAAAATCTACCCGAAATTGAAAGAATTACATAGAATTTTAAGGTGTTTTTGTTAATTCTCCAGGAATTTAAATCAGAGAAGTTTTCATCACTTACTTTTGTGTGATTTTATTTTACCACTAAATTATTTCCTTTCAGTCTAGAAAAATAAGATGGTAAAATAAAAGGAATAAAAGAGTAAAAGGGTACAAAAGTGTTTATATAAATAGGAACCAAGCTACATTAAAAATAGAATACTTTTTCATTTTATGCCTACAAGTATGTCCAAGAAATCAAGAGAAATTACTTCCTTATTAACATGTGCTCTATTTTAAGTTCTAATAACTTAGAACTGGAAATGACTTATAGTTATTCTTTTTGGACTACAGAAGACCTAATGTAATTTTTGGCAATTGTGGCATTGTTTAATCAAAACTAAAATCTTGTAATTTGTCTTACAAAATAGTAGCCTAAAAAGAAAAGATACTTTAATAGTTAGACAAATGGTTAGCTTGAAGGATTTTATAGAAAAGAGAACATATTTTACTTGCATGCTGCAAAATACCCATTCTTCATTCCATTCTTAAACCCAAAAATAAATAAGAGCAGGTTAAAAAAATTTTTTTTGAGTTCCAAACACTGAACTACTCTAAGGCACAAGTAGAGATTTCAAGAAAGAAAATTAATAAATCAAAATAAATGTTGAAGTAGCCTTAATACTGTGTGTGCGTGTTTGTGTGTGTGTGTGAGAGAGAGAGAGAGAGAGAGAGAGAGAGAGAGAGAGAGATCCTTGTCACTGGAAATAGATTAAAAATAGATTAACTTGAGCGCTGGAATGTGACATAGTAGCTGAGAACCTTCCTTGTATGCATGAGGCCTTGAGTTCAATCCTGACCCTAAATACTTAGTGTCACCCCTGGCATTGCTGTTGAGGTCCTTGGTGCCATAACAAGTATGTGACTCCTAAGGAGTGCTGGAGAGCTACAACCAGGTGTGGGAGAGCCAGCCTCACAGGTTCAGTAGCAAAAGGAAAGGACGAAATGGGGAAAGCAATCAAATTGCCATTTGAGGCAAGAAAGAAGCAGAGGTAACTGAGTACTACCTGCCCACCAAATGGCTTCATAATACTTAAGTGATAATTAAAATCAAGTATGTACAAAATCAAGTATGAACCCCCACGCCATGAGGGCCGCCATTTTCCACATCCGACTCCCCTCTCCTCAGAGCTCCACTCAGCAGAAGAGCTGATCACAGCCCTCATCATCAGTGTCCTGACATGCCAAATACCAGTACAATTATAGACCTCATTCCCATGACTTGATGGAATGGTTTGAGGCTCTTTATGTTCCAGAGCGTGCAGATGCCCTTGGGCTATCTCCGCATGTGACAGGACATATTGAGGTGTTACTGGTGCCCGCTCGAGAGCAAATCGATGATCTACGGGAAGACAGACAGTAATGTACAGTATCAGAATGCACAATCACAGTAGTATTTCTCAGCATAAATGAGCAACAAAAGCATCTGAGCAGCAGAGTTCAGGGTGGTCACTGGGATAAGGAAAAACCACTTAGTAAAGTAGCCACTACGCCACCGCATTAGGGATCTGGAGTAGTTTTCTGTGGTGTCCTGATCGGAAAAAACCCTGTACTAACACCACGTGCTGGTCTTCACATAAGGACTAGCCCTAATTTAGACTCCATCAGAATACTTGGTCATAAGAAAATTAGTATTTGGTACTTAATTCTTCAGCTTCTAGCATATAATAGTTTAATTTTGGTTAGTGGTCATGAAAATATCATGAAGTTACTCAGAAAGTTATACCACACATGGCACCCATCTCAAATTGCACACACACACACACACACACACACACACACACACACAACCATTGCTGTTTCTTAGGCTCCGGTACCCAGGGCACATCTAACTGCAGTGCCACTTTCGTGCCCAAGCCACTGCTTCTTTCCTGGGCTAATACAGTTGTTTAGAACATCAGTCCTTGCAGTTAATACATACATAGTAGGGTAGTAGATGTCAGTCTTATCACAGGGAGCTTATCACAGGAAGCTTATAAACTAATACAGGAGTTGTTGGTCAGAGTAATTGTATATTTAACAGCAGTCTTCCTTTGGAAGAAAGCTATTTTAAACTAATGTACTTTAAATTCACAAAGAGTGAAGCTTCAGGCTCTCCTAACAAATAAAAATATTAAGACAAGTCTGTATTATTTGTGACAGGAATCTTCTAGTTCCTACAGTCATCATACTAGTAAGAAATGACCAATAATAGGGTATTAGATGACAATACTAAGGTTGCCAAATGGAAAACAATTAAGATCCAAAGGAGACATATAACAAGCCAATAAATGTCAGAGGTCCTCAAGTAAGTCTCTAGGTACTACTGTAATGACACCGAGAATTTTTCTTTAATCAGTGTTGGCTTTAGTGACAGCTGTTTCTAAGTGTACATAGAATAGGTCCTTTGCTTCAACCATACATATCAGAGTTTCTCTAGTTTTCTGGAAAAGAGCACACCACATATAACACAATAGTCTTAATGCAGACACAGCAGTGACTGGATTCTTGCTTATATTATGAATCTCATGTAAATCTGGATTACATATCTGGATTACATATCATCTGGATTACCTGTCTAGTCGCCAGGCTTATTTTTTTATTAAGGGCTATATGCTGAGGAACTTGGCAAGGCTTTGCAAATGTTGACTTGTAATATGTTTGGGCATTTAAAGGTATGATATGCCAAGTCTCTATTGACAGATGATTAGACAAAGAAGTAGATTTAATATACAGCGAAATTCTGTTATTTTTCACCGTGTGGATGTATCCAGAGGCATTGTGCTTAGTGAAACAAGTCAGAAGTTAAGCACTTAACTTCACTCAGATGTTGTATATAGAGGAAACAAACTGATGAACTAAATAAAACAAATGTTTATATTGCAAGACCACTTATTGTTTACTGTAATCAAAGGGGGATGAGGGTAGAAGCATTTGATAAAGGAGTTCTTCATATAATGAGGGTCAGAATTAGACTTTTAGTAGTAAATTAATATGTGTGCAAGTATTAAATTTTAATCATGAACCCCTGAAATAAAAGGCAATGTTATGCTAATAATAAATTAATAAAATTATCTGAAGTATGGCTTTAATATGATATATACTTTGAAAATAAATTAGGAAGGTCAGACTGATGGTAGGATTGTTGTTGGAACGTTGAGTGCCTAAAACAGCTGTATTATAAACAGTTTACTAAATCATGGTGTTATATCCTTAATAACCACATAAAGAACTTATCAGAGTATTTTTTATTCAGTGAATGTTTTTTTTTAATTTTTTATTATACCACCGTGAAACATACAATTACAAAGGTGTTCATAATTGGTTCTTGGTAATACAGTATTCCAGCACCCCTCCCTCCACCAGTGCTCCATTTCCACCACCAATGTACCCCACCCCCTCCCGTCCCCCAGGCCGCCTTAATAGCAGGTACCCCAGTTTCTCTCTTTTCTCTCTCTATCTCTGTCTCTGCATCTCTCTCCCTCTTATTTTACACATTGTGGCTAGCCCTGCAGATATTTAGAGTTTATCACTTAAGTCTCTTTGTGTATATTCAGTGGTGAGTTTTAATTCAGTGAATATTTTTTAATTAATTTTTTGTTCATTTTGTTTTTGGACCCCACGCACCCAATTATCAGGGATTGCTCCTGACTCTGTTCAGGAATCACTCGTGGCAGTACTCAGAGGACCAAATGGGATTCAGGGACAAACCAAGCTGGAATATGCAAAGCAAGCATCTTACCTATTGTACTATTGCTCTACCCCTATTGGGTTTTTGAATTAAAGAACTGTCAAACTCAATAGAAATGAGGACCAGTAGAAGTGGTCCCTGCTTAGAAGCTTGCCACACATGGGGTCTGGGTTGGGAGCAATCAGTTAGCACAGAGAAGAGATTACTATGAAAATCATATTTGGAAATGATTGCTCTGGACAGGAACTGCGTGCTGAAAGTAGATCAAAAATGAACATGATAACCTCTCAGTACCTACATTGCAATCTATAGTGCAAAGAGAGAAGGACAGAGCCAGAGTGGAAAGAAAAGTGCTTCCCATAGAGGCAGGCTGGAGTGGGGATGATGGGAGGGAAACTGGCAACTCTGGTGGTGGGAAATGTTCATTGATGAAGGGATGGGTGTTGGAATATTATATGGCCTAAACCCAATTATGAACAACTTTGTAACTATGTATCTCACAGTGATTCAGTTAGAAAGAAAGAAATAGAAAGGAAAGAAAAGAAAAGAGATGTCAAACATATCCCAAGAATAGTGCAACAATATTCAGGACAACCTCTTGTTACTTTAACACTTTGAATTACTAGTTCATCTTGCCCCACTTGTTACCATTTGCTGCTATGTTTTAGGGTTTTCTTTCAGAGCAAGTTTCATAACTTATATTATTTGTATATTTGATTACATATATAAGATGCCATTAAGATAAAATTGGAGGAGGGGGGGGTTGGGGCGGGGACTCCCAGCAGTGTTCAAAGTTTCGGGAGCCACTCCTAGCAATTCTTTAAGTAAACTATCTTTCAGAGAGAGAGCCGGAAGGTGCCATGCTGCGTGGGTGCTGGGCATTACCCGCCCCATATGCTACTCTGAGCTATCAGGGTTTTAGCCCATGAAGCTAGGGGGACCTTATGGTTCTGATAATCAGACAAGAGTTGGTTGTCAACCAATAATGACTAATTCTAGTAATATTAGGAAAGGTCCATTTTACTATTGCAGTTCTTTAGTCCTTTTTAAAATTATTTTTATATTTTATTATACCATCATGAGATATACAATTACATTAAAAATACTTAAGGGCCCAGAGTGATAGCACAGCAGGTAGGGCATTTGCCTTGTACACAGTCTACCTAGGTTCGATTCCCGGCATCTCATATGGTCCCCCGAGCGGAGTAAATCCTGAGTGCAGAGCCAAAGTAACTCCTGAGTATTGTGCGGTGTTACCCAAAAAGAAAAAAAAAACTTAATTTTTAAATGCAATGTAAAACAAAATTTAATTTGGTTTCTGATGATCACAAAGCATATATATATATATATATGCATCTATGTATATGTATGTACATGTATGTATAAAATATTTGACTAAATACAGAATGAAATATTAACTGTCACTATCACTATCACTATCTTCCCGTTAATCATCTATTTGCTAGAGCGGGCACCAGTAATATCTCCATATATCCTGTCTCATGCTAGTAGAACCCAAAGGCATCCGCTTGCTCCAGGAACATAGAGAGCCTCAAAACATTATATTAGGTCACGGGAATGACCTAATATAAATGTTACTGGTATTTGGCATATCAAATACTACGAGAAGCTTGCCAGGCTTGCCATGCAGGTGGCATACTGTTGTAGTCACCTCTAAATAAAGCATTTATTGATGAACCCGTGCGGCCGCGTGAGCCGGGCTGTAATAGTCTGGTCTGCTGGGTGGAGTTGTGACGAGAGGGAAGTCCGGATGTGGAAAATGGCCGACCCCATGGAGTATGGGAGGGTGGTCTGGCTTGTTGTGAGGATCTGCTGGGGTGGCAGGCCAGGGCTAGAACCCGCCATGCCTCCCGGGCACCTCACGAGCAGCTGGGCACAGGGAGAGCAAGTAGCAGCTGTGCCCCATTTTTTTTTCAATTAACTATACCTTTTCTTTTTTTTCTTTTTTTTAATATTTTATTATACCACCATTAGATCACTTGATCACTTGAATCCCGTTATTCATCGATTTGCTCGAGCGGGTGCCAGTAACATTTCCATTGGACCCTATCACGTGCCAATGTAGCCCAATGGCATCTGGTTGATTCAGGAATATGAAAAGCCTCAAACCATTAGATATACAGTTACAAAGATGTTCATAAGATGTTCATATTTGGGTTTGGTCATACATTGTTCCAGCACCCACCCCTCCACCAGTCCCCATTTCCTACCACCAATGTCCCCGATTCCCTCCACCCTCCCTAGCCTGCCTCTGTGGCAGATTTCTTAATATCTCTCTCTCTCTCTCTCTCTCTCTCTCTCTCTCTCTCTCTCTCTCTCTCTCTCTCTCTCTCTCTCTTCCTTCCCTTCCACACTGTGGATTACAATACATACATTAAGAGGTTGTCATGTGTACCTTTTGCCTATATTTAATGCTCTGTTCTAGGTCGGTTTTAGCACTTTCAACAATTATTAGCATATTGTTCCATTCCTCTGTCTTACCTACCGTCCCGACTCCCACACGTTTGTGATAGCTTCCACCTTTGACAAGACCTCCTGTTCCATGTTTCTCTTGACCTTGGATATTGGTATCATAATATGTACACATATATATGTATATTTATGTCATGCAAATAAATACAGTCATTCTATATCTGTCTCTCTTTCTGGATAATTTCACTCAACATGATCCTCTCCATGTCCATCCATTTATAGGCAAATTCCATAACTTCATTTTTTTCTGACAGCTGCATAGTATTCCATTGTGTAGATATACCAAAGTTTCTTTATCCAGTCATCGATTCTCGGCCACTCTGGTTGTTTCCAGATTCTGGTTATTGTAAATAATGCTGCTATGAACATAAAAGTAGGGATGGCGTTTCCATTGTGTATTTTTGGCTTACCAGGGTATATTCCCAGGAGTGGTATGGCTGGGTCAAATGGGAGCTCGATTTCTAGTCTTTGGAGGAATGTCCATATTGTTTTCCAAAAAGGCTGTACTAGTTGACATTCCCACCAACAATGGATGAGAGTTTCCTTTTCCCGCATCCATGCCAGCATTCGTTGGTCTTGCTCTTCAGGATATATGCCAATCTCTATGGTGCGAGATGAATCTCATTGTTGTTTTGATTTGCATCTCTCTGATGATTAATGAATTAATGATGATGAGCATTTTTTCATATGTCTTTTGGCCATTCGAATTTCTTCCTTGTCGAAGTTTCTGTTCATTTCTTCTCCCCATTTTTTTGATGGGGTTGGCTGTTTTCTTCTTGTAAAGTTCTACCAGTGCTTGATATATCTTGGATATATCAAGGATATACCCATAATATCCTGGATATTAACCCAATATCAGATGGGTATTGGGTGAATATTCTTTCCCATTCTATGGACTGTCTTTGTATCTTGGTCACTGTTTCTTTTGAGGTGCAGAAGCTTTTTATCTTCATGTAGTCCCATATGATAATCTTTTCTTTTAGTTGTTTTGTTAGTGGTATTTCTTCTTTGAAGATGTCCTTAGCTTCAATGTCATGGAGGGTTTTTCCTATGTTTTCTTCATTGTACTTTATGGATTCGGGTCTGATATTGAGATCTTTAATTCATTTTGATCTGATTTTTGTACATGGTGTTAGACAGAGATCCAAGTTCATTTTTTACATGTAGCTGCCAATTTTCCTTGCACTACTTGTTGAAGAGGCTTTCCTTGCTCCATTTCATACTTTTTGCTCCTTTATAGAAGATTAATTTTCATGTATATGAGGTTGGTTGTCAAGATACTCAACTATATTCCATAGGTCCACAGGTCTGATTTTATTCCAATACCATGCTGTTTTAATTACCAATGCTTTGTAGTAGAGTTTGAGGTTGGGAAAGGTGATGCCTCCCATCTTCTATTTCCCAACTATTGCTTTAGCTATCCGTGGGGGTTTATTGTTCCATACAAATTTCAGAAGTGTTTGGTCAATTTCTTTGAAGAATGTCATGGGTATCCTTATAGGGTTGGCATTGAATCTGTATAAAGTTCTAGGGAGTATTACCATTTTGACTATGTTGATTCTCCCAATCTATGAGCAGGGTATGTGTTTCTACTTCCTTGTGTCCTGTTTTATTTCTTGAAGTAATGTTTTGTAGTTGTCTTTGTAGAGGTTCTTTACATTCTTCATTAAACTGGTTCCTAGGTATTTAATTTTCTGTGGCACAATTGTGAATGGATCATTTTTATGTCACTTTCCTCTATTTCGTTATTTGTATATAGAAAAGCCACCAACTTTTGGGTATTAATTTTGTACCCTGCTACTCTGCTATAAGTTTCTATTGTTTCTAGGAGTAAAAAACTTAATTTTTTTAATTGAGGTGATGTTCATTTTATATAGTTTTTACTTTAAATTATGTTAAATTATCACATAATATAAATTCTGCTTTCTTACTGCTTTTAAAAGCATATAGTTAAATACATATTGTGCAGCAAGTCTCAAAAACTCATCTTGTTGTTGTTATTTTGGGGGCCATATGCCAGGGTGCTCTGAGGGTTACTCCTGACTCTGCACTCAGATCTCTCTTGGTGGAGATCAGGAAACAATATGTGGTATCAGTGATTGAACCATGGTATGTGTGCAAGGCAAGCGCCTAGCCTGCTATTCTTTCTCTCTGGTGCCTCCAAAAGTCTTTGTATCTGCAAAACTAAAGTACCATTATACTATCACTCTTTCTTTCCCTTCCCTACATGTCAATGGTTCTACTTTCTGATTTTGACTGCTGGCTTATTTAACGTAGTTACTGAGTTTAGGCATGACATAATGTTCTCATTCATGCTATAGCCTATATCAGGATTTTCTTTCTTTCAAAAATGGGCTACTACTCTGATATACAAATATACCACACTTTCTAGTTTTGGTTTTAGTTTTGCAAATGTTGACACCTCTTTGATGTCTCACCCAGCTAAGCTTATGGCTGAGTTGTAAAGCCAGAGTCAGCCGTGTGCAAGGCCTTGCCCTACCTACAGTATTAAGTCTCTAACTCCACAGACGACACTTGCTAATCTATTACAGGACACTTGGCTTCTATCTGTGACTTTTACCTGTTCATTATTACTATTATTACATGTATGTCTTTGGGGCCTGCTTTCAGTTATTATGGGCATATATGCCTGTCAATACACTAAAGTACAACTAACTAAAACTCTTCTGCATTTCAGGGCACAGAGAAAATGATCCTGTTTCCCCTCCGTATGTCTCAGGGGATGGGCAGATAAACAAGCATCAAGTAGACGCCAAGAGAACATAAAATGAAGTTTATTAATAGCATGTATATCATTTTATAAATAGGAAAGATCTGGAAAGACTGCTTTGCCACAGGTTTTTGATGCTCTCTTAAATAGCTAAAACAGGACATTTGGGTGGAGCAGGGAAGGGACTAATTATAAGGATCTGAGGGAATGCCGAGTAAAACAAGTATGAAGATTTTCATTTAGCCTCTGCCATTGAAAAGATGAGGTTGAACTTTAAGTTGTATTAGGAAAAGTTTATTTTCACAAAAGGCTGGATCCATTCACCTTATAAGAGTCTGTCCCATTGAATCAATCCTATGTGGAGGACATATTTTGACAAGGCAGATACCAACTCTGTAAAGCTTTATTGGTTAAGTTTATTCCTGAGCATTTGATACTATTACAAATGGAATTTTTTTAATTTCCTTTCTAGAGTGCTGTTTATTTATAGAAATGCAACTAATTTTTATGTTTCTACTTTGTATTCTATAGCTATTTGGAATTAATTTGGTGATTTGTACTCTTCGAATGTGTAATCTTCAGAGTTACATATTGTGTCGACTTTGCCCCTCCTCTCTTCCTCTGTTGGAAGCCTTTTATCTTTTTATTTTAGCTCTAGCTTGGACTTCAGGTGTGGCCCAGTGTAAAAAAAAGGGGGGGCATTCCTATTTGGATATGGAACATGACCTTTCATTTATTTTGTTGATACTTTTCCAGTGGTTTTATAATATTTTATAATGGTTTATAAAGTTTATTGTTATGTCTTAAGAGTTTTTTTTTGTTTTGTTGTTTTGATTTTTTTTTTGAGGGTGCCACACCCAGCGATGCTCAGGGGGTTACTCTTGGCTCACCAGTCAGAAATTACTCCTGGCTATGCTCAGGCGACTGTATGGCACACCAGCGATTGAATCCGGTCAGCCATGGCCAGGCAGATGCCCTACTACTGTGCTTTCCTTTCAGTCTCTTTAGGTGTTTTTGAATTCAAAATATCAATCATCTGAGTGTTTCTGTTGATATACCCAGACTTGTAGTATTCCTGAGACTGTTTTTCTGCTTGTGTTCCAGTTGTATTCTTTCATCGCATTTCTCTTCATCCCCTAAATTTCCCTCAAATCAGTATCTAGTTAAGAGTTTAATTGGATTAAAGTTTTATATATCTTATTTTGTTGTCAAGATGTGTAGATGTGTTATGTAAGAGATACAAAACATCTGGTGCTGAAATTTTTAAACTTTATTATTCTAGTTGAATAGACTCTTCAACAATATATTATGAGGTCCTTTTGCTTTTGCTTTTTTATATATATCCTTCTGATTAAAACATAGCTGACTTCAGAGCAAAAGCCAAAAGAAAACTGTAGGTGAATCCAGGTTAGCAAATTATATGTAGAACAACTATCAAAAATGAAAGTACTTATTGCAAATAGCTAATCTAGACTGATTTTGGAGAGGCAGAGCTTTGAGATAAAGTGGAAGTACTCTCTGAATTTTAACATTCTCACATGTATATTCTCTCCCTGAATGTGCACTGCAGATGTATAATTAAGACTTCCTGGTGACCCTGCTTGACAGATACCTTCCTGCTGAGCAATCTTGCAATTACCACTTTCCTCTCTTCTTTTATCACCTTTAAAATGCATTCTGGTTCACCAGCTACACTCATTAATTTATTAACCAGTGAACTGATGTGATTAATTTCTGGGTCAGCTTGATGTTTGGTGGCTAACTTCTTAGGTAGATTCAACTAGTCTCCTTAAGTTTAAATCTAGCCTCGTACTTCTATATGTGGTTACAGATAAATATCTGTTAAAATTATATTTAGCAGAGGAATGTTGGTAAAATGTAACTTTAAACTAGAAGGAGTTAATTATTTAAATTAAATTCAGCTTAATAATCTTGTCAGGAAGGAAAAGTATGAGCATTTCCCAGTGCCTCCAACACCAAAGTTAGATGTCTCAATCAAAGCTGCTGTTCGTGGAATCACTGATTAAAAAGACCCCATTTTCTTTCGTATTATAGTAGCTGATAATTTTATGTTGACACTCGTAAAGTGCTCCCCCAAATTTATACTTTTTCCTATCACTAATAACACCACTCTAAAATACATTATTCCTGCAATGCTAGAGTCTAATATCATTCGATAATCAGCGGAGGTTTTAAAAGACTATATGCTAATGTAACTAAATTTGGAATGTACTTCAATAATCACTCATTACTGCCAGCATTTATTGATAAAAGTAGGCAGATTCAAGAATTTAACAAGACCTAGTCTCCCAAGATATGACTATAAGAAAAGATTTGGACTTTGCGTAAATTCCTATTCACAAAGCTTGCCCCTGATATGCCCGATATAAAACCTGGCTCAGCCACACCAGAAGTGCTGTACCCTCTGTACATACACTCTTTAGAGCCCTTCACTGATTTTTCTTTTAAAAACACATCAAGGGCCAGAGCGATAGCCCAGCGGGTAGGGCATTTGCCTTGCACGTGGCCGGCCTGTGCCGGCCCAGGTTCCATCCCGGCATCCCATATGGACCACCAGCACCGCCAGGAGTAATTCCTGAGTACAGAGCCAGGAAAACCCCCTGAGCATTGCTGGGTGTGACCCAAAAAGAAAAAAAATATCAAGGGCTCAACTGAATTGATTGTTGAGACAATCAGTTTTATACTGAGTTTGGTTAACATCTATGGAAGAGCAATGGCAGGCTATTGGCTGATGAAGAACCTGAGGCCCCAAAATAGAGTAACTTTGTAGTTACTCTTGTAGAGTAGCAAATAATTTGTAGAGTAATTTATTTACCCACCACAAAGCTAGTAAACAAAATCAACATTCTTATCTAAACACTTTAACTGCAAGGTGTAAATATCTTCAATATACATTTCCAGTGTTTTTCTACCCTGTATGCAAGGCTTCTTACCTGCGGATTTTTTAGCACAATAAATTATAAGACGTTTTATTATCCGATAAGAAGCAGGATGCCCTGGCTAATACCTTATGAAACTAATAGGTGACCTAGTTCAGTCCTGAAACTGGGTGGTTGGTTGGTTGGCTGACTGCATTATTAGCATTAGAATTACAAGAGAGTTTCCTTACCGAGTTGGGATTTGCTAGGCTGAAACAGAGAAACAAGTGGTATGAATGTGCAGGAGCAGCAAAACCTTTCTCTAGTTGTCAGAATTACTAAATTGCTCGAACTAAGTTTATTAAAAGTATGCTTTGGGGTTTTTTCTTTGATTGGGGTCCTCATCTGGCAGTATTCATGCCAACTCCAGACATAGTGCTCAGGAGAACATGTGGTGCCAGGTATTGAATGCAGGCCTCTTGCATGTAAAACATGAGCAATAGCCCTTTGAGCTTTTTCCCCAGTTCCTAAAAAAAACCATTATTTTAATGTGCCTAAACTTTTTCAAATGTGCTAGTCAGTGGTTTTCAACAGTCTCAAGACCAGTGATGGTCTCAGAAGTTTCCTTTGGTTGGTGAAAGTTATTGCCCCTTGACATATGGCATGCCTCAGTCATGTAGGTTCTACAGATGTTTTCAAGGAGCGGCAGGAAATTTCTGTGGACCTGTGGTTGAAAACCACTGCCTAGTTCATGAGTGAAACTAACCAGGGCAGGAAGAGACCATATGCCAGTCTTCACTGTCTGAGCACTCACATACACATATAGATACCCCTTTCTCTTACTTCTTAGAAGATTAACAGAATTTCAGTATGTAGTCCAAAACAATAAATGCTAATCCCTGGAAGTTGAATTTGATAGTATAATGCATTTCTATGAGCTATTTTGTTGAGAATTTATTTGTTTTACATTTTGTCACGTGACTTTAAAGTGTCATTGGCAGTTATCAAGTAAATATATATGTATATGTGTGTGTGTATATCTATATGTGTGTGTGTGTGTGTAATAGGAAACAGCAAGAGAAACAGAGCCAGAGATGATGCTAGTGATCGGGGGAATAACTTCAGTCGTTAGTGGGCAGTTCTATGTTCTAAACACAGAAATTAAAAATAGTGAGAATGGATAATTAATTATCACTTCAGAAAGAATGAAAGCAACATGATTGTTTTAGACTGATTCAACATTCACCTTGTTTCACTATTACTTAATTTTTTACATAATGTCACTTTTTCTTCAATGGATATAATTTGTGTTTACCGAAAATAACATAAATAGCCTATAATTGCAACAAATGTCCTCACTTTGTTTACATTATTTTAAGCAGACATCTTTCATTTTTAGTCACATCAAAGTAATTGGGGAGCAGGATGGAATTTTGTTCTTCTATGTGTGTATGTACACACACAATTTTGTATATTGTTTGAATTGTTTGGTAATGAACAAATGGCTTGGTACAGTGTTCTTTTCTTGGACATCTTGTTACTGTAAACCTACACGTTCATTAAGAAGAAAAAATAACCTCTAGTAACAAAAGCACTTGATTTTACTTTCTCTTTTTGAGGCTTTTTATTGTGATACTCATTTTTCACCAGGGAACTACTTTCCATTGCGTATAAGATTTCATTTTGTAAAATATTATCATGTTTAACACTTAAAATATTGTAAGTGGATTTTATCCTAACTTTATCCCCTGCAAAAAGATAGGGTTTTACAAAGTTATTTTAAGATTGTGCTGCTCTTAAGTTATTAAGTGTCAGGCATTACTAATGATCATATTAACATTGTGTTTTAGGTAGATTTTCCCCACCAACCCCAAACACTAAGAACTATAGAGCAACATAATAGTATTTCTTCACTGAAATTTTTTGAAATATACTTTGTTTATTGCTTTTCATTCATATCTTCCTACCATAATATTGGGAGAGATACTATCATTGCGCTGGGGCATAAGGAGATTGAATGCTTATAAAGGATCCATTGCCTCCTTGGACAAGAAAACATCAGCTGTGATTGCTTGTACAAACCATATCACTGGACAGTCAGGAGAGTCTGAACTGAAGAAAGGGTGTGCAGAAAACAGATGGAAGATACAGGCTCAGCCAGAGATCTCAGGGAATGCGTGAACACGCCCAGTGCGGAAATGGTCTTTTGCTCGAGTTCTTACATGTCCTCAGTGGTAATTACCATCAGAGCCAAGTTGCTTTTTTAGTAAGTTCCACCTAGTAATCTTTTGAAGAAAATATTTCCTAATTGATAAAATAGTTTGGAAAGTCAGGTGACACAGTAAGAAGGTGAGCAAGAAGCAGGTATTTATGAGCCTTTGATGGGAGGGTGGAAAGAAGATAGAGCCTGAGTGTAGAGTCCAGTGAAGGAGCTTTGCAGATCTGCCAGAATGTGAGGAGGAGGAAAGTGGTGAATATAAGCAATTTTCTAAGTGAGAGGGTGTTGCGACTGATTGAAAGTTTGTTGTGGTATAAAAGTAGGCTGCTTAAAACAATACCGAAATTTGGAGTTGACTTGGTGCCAATCTTCTAAAGCAGGATATGTGAAATATCTTGGGGAAATATGAGCAGTCCAACCTGAAGCACGTTTTCAGGTGCTCTTTGGAACATCCCAGGAGACGCTGAACAGTGCCGACAGGAAAGCCCCATAATAGAGAAGAGCAAGATGACATTTGAAACCAAGAGTGTGTTGAGGTCTGTAAGGCAGTGTAATAGAGGAAGCAGTGGATGAAGACTCCTAAGAACCAGCATCTCTTAAGGAGAGATAAATATTGAATAATCAGATTCTAAGAAGAGTCTCAAGAGAAGTCTGATATGTCAAAAATAGCAGGAAAGGATTAATGCCACAAAGAGATTAGACAGCCTTGTTAGGTGCTACAGAGATGTCATGTTCTGAAAAGAACAATGAAATCTCATTGTTCTGGACAATGAGATTTACTTCAAAATGAGATGTTTCTTTGAAAAGGAAACAAAGTTCTAAATAATGTCTCAAAAGTTATATAACCCCAGAATGGTGTTTTAAAAGCAGCCATTTCATAACTGCAGCTCTGGAATTTGTTATTGCAGAGCACAAGAAAAGTAAGAGTAAGCCAAAGGCATGATGATTTCTGTGTCTCAGTTTGGGTTTGAAAAAATGTGTTTTTTTTTCATCTTCCATTAAAGAGGCCAAAATAAACCATTAAGTTATAAATGATTTTTAGCTGTTCAGTGTTAGCTTTGGTGACATATGTGTTGTACCAGATAGGTTTGAAAAAATCTGAAAGATGTATTAAAAGATTATTTTATTTGGAAAAAAAAATCTAGACTTCATATGAGAAGAACTCCAGTTGCTAGATTTCGAAAGATATCTGTGGCCAGGCTGAAGGAAATCTTCTGCTGGATTCCTTGTAGGCCAAATATTTAGGTTGAGATAACTTTGCACCAAGCCAACTCTGTCGCCATGAGCAAATCACAACACTGTTGCCAGTCAGTTTTCTGGTCTTCACACCCAGAAGTAGGTGCCATCTGGAACCTAGTTTCAGAAACTGGTGATTTGGCCTCAGATGGGCAGCTGAATAGGAGACGGAGAAAAATTTGGAAACAGTAAACAAACAAAATTAATTCAAAATAAAATGCATGGTGAACCTAGGTGTTTCTGGCTGTACTTACCCGTGTTGTATTTCTTGTGAGTGGTTGTGAGTGGAAAGAAGTTTAAGAAGCTCTCCAGTCTAAAGAGACCTCCTCTCTGAACTATAAGCAGCCACATGTTGGAGAGCTGGTAAATGGAAAATACCACGTATACTCAGCAGAATGAGGAAAATGCTGGTTTTTGAAACTTTTATTTTAGCTTGTACATGTATGTGGAGGTGGAGAGGACGGAACCATTACTATATCATGATGTTATATAAATATATACGGGTATGGATTATAGTTTTTAAAATGTTTCGAGGGCATCATGCTTTTCAGTAGATTCTCTCCCATTTCTAATTTTTTTTTATTCCATTTGACTACTCTTCATGCCGTAAATGTTTTGTAATAATGCAGCAGAGTGGCAGGTATAAAATTGTTAAGGAATGACAGCTAATAGCAAAAGAGAAAACATGAAAAGGTAAATAAGGCCAACATCTGTGTTGTATTTGACCACAAGACTGAACAAGCCTTTAAAATTTATTAGTATTTCTACTAGCAAGTCATTACTGTAATTTATGAAGAAAAGTTAAAGTATGCTATATATTAGGAAACAATGGAGTAATTCTTTTGATGGCCATATAAATAAGAAAGCAAATCAAGGAAAAAATAATTCTTTTTCAAAAGCAACAATGCTATGGCACATAAATTCCAGAATCGGCAATTAAATGAATGTGAGTCTCTTCTGCTTTGCCACATAAAAGAATCATTGACATGGTTATGAGACAAGTTAGTGTATTTTTATTGGCTTGAACTGAAGGGAGTAAACACCTTAGTCAGGTGTTTTGTTTTAGAAACAGCTGTTGGGACTTTCCCTACTGCTTAATTCTGCTCTAGGCTAATTTTGAGCAGTTGCTTTTTCCCCCCACATGCTTTCTGATAAGTCAAATCCTGTTCTTTATCTGTTAAATTGCTCAAGCAATTTCCTATAAAACCAATACTCAGTGACAGCTTTCTTTACTTTTTTTGTTGGTTATTTTTAATTTTTCTGCAACATATGAAATTGCTTGTTTTGGGGGAATATTAAACAGGGACAATCTGGTAGTGTGAAGGAGTAGATGTGACGGAAGTGATTTTGTCTGTCCCTGACTGGAACTCTTGGGCAGTTAGTTAAGACTTTGCTGCTGACATTTTTTCTTTATTTTATTATATCGCCATGGGATAGACAATTACAAAGCTGTTCATGATTGGTTTTCAGTCATACAATGTTCCAGCACCCATCCCTCCACCACTGCACATTTCCACCACCTCTCTTTCCTCTCTTCTGTGCATTGCAGTTTGCAATACATACACTGGGGGGGGGGGGGGGGGTTATCATGTAGATCCCTTTATCTGTTTCAATACTCGGTTCTAGTTTAGCATTACCATTTCCAACTATTATTGGCAAACTGATCTTCTTTTGAGGATACTGTGTACTATGTTGCCTTTTTTTTCTGTTTTTTTTTTACTGTTGGTTATCTGGAAGAGAAGGGTCAGGTAGGAATGAATAATTAAGGTTAGGAGGGTTGTCCTACCCTTTTTGCCCAAACTGGCCTCCTCTAAGTCCTAGGGGAGTAAATCATGGGCTTTGCAGCACTGCTACAGTTGGGTAGTGTCAGTAGGGTGGCGGCCCTGGTGTGGGGACTGTGAGTCTCTCTCCCTGCCATCCTGCTCTTGCTCATGCAGGTTATCATTATGCCATGGTAAGATAAATTGCTGTTATTCTTTTTGAGAACAGTGTGTTTATTTTCTAGTCATCTGCTTTTATTAGAAAAGTCATCTCAGACTCAAGGAGATAAGACACCATCTGGGGAAAAGGATAGGCCTAGTGTTGGGTTGTGGACTCTTCCTACTTCCTGCTACTTCCCAAAGTAAATAAGGAGACGGCAGTTGAGGTAGACATGCAAGACTATAAGGCACTTTAGTCACATGGGGGAAGGAGTAATATAAGACAAAGATTGAACTTGAAAATTAAAATAATTTAGAATAGTGTTCAGAAAGCACTGCAAATAATTCCAAGTTTTATGCAACAGAATCTTGTGTATTTATTGTCTTAGAGCCACATTCTGTTTGTTCAGGGTTATCCCTGGCCCTGTATTGAGGAGTCACCCATGGCAGGACTTGAAGGACCATGTGCAGTGTCACAGATTGAACTCGCATTCACTCTGTGTAAGCAAGCACCTTGCGACAGGACATATGTGGAGATGTTACTGGTGCCCGCTTGAGCAAATCGATGAACAAGAAGACAGTGATACAGTGACAGTGAAGCAAGCACTTGCCCACTCTGCTATTCCTCTGGCCCCTCACTAGCAGAGCCTTATTTTTCTCTGGGTTTTATTATCTTAACTAAGACTGATCATTTGCAGAACACACTGTTACAGAAAGGTGACAAATGGAATGAATAAGTTCTGATTACAGTGTCCTAGGTGAACTAATGATGTAGGTAGATTCTATGTTGGATCCAGAGACTAACAGACATGGGACAGAGCTGCTACTGGCTCCCCCTGTGCTCAGCCGCTCACGAGGTACCCAGGAGGGGATGGCGGGTTCTAGCCCTGGCCCACCACTCCAGAAGAACCTCACAACAAGCCAGACGACCCCCCCCACTTCATGAGGGCTGCCATTTTCCACATCCGACCTCCCTCTCATCAGAACTCCATCCAGCAAACAAGCCTATCACAGCAGTTCATCAATAAATGCTGTATTTAGAGGTGACTAAAAGAGTATGCCACCCACACGGCAGAGCCTGGCAAGCTGCCCGTGTTGTATTTGATATGCCAAATACCAGTAACAATTATGTTAGGTCATTCCCATGACCTAATATAATGGTTTGAGCCTCTTTATGTTCCTGGGTGAGCAGATGCCCTTGGGCTCTACTAGCATGAGACAGGACATATGGAGATATTACTGGAGAACCGCTCAAGCAAATTGATGATGAACGGGAAGATAGTGATAGTGATAGTGATAGTGATAGATTCTATGTTTCTTCCCAGAATTTTGCTGTGATAATGAAATAGAGCATCAATAGATTGTCCTTAGTTTTTAGGGAAAAAATTTGGACTCCATGCATCTGAAAGTTGAAATTGGTTGAACAGCAAGAAAACCTTCAGAAATGTATCCTGTAGCCTTGCATTTTATCTTTACAGAATTTCTTTCTTCATTGCTTATACAAGATAGTCAACTGTAAACCCTCTGGCACCCTGTATCACAAAAATTGCCAATACAGGATCAGAGATAGTATAGTGGTAGGGTGCTTGCCTTGCAGGCTGCTAACCGAGGTCCATTCCCCAGCACCATGTATGGACACCCTGAGCCCCACTAGGACTAAGCCCTGAGCACAGCTGGATGTGGCTCACATCCCCTAAATGGCAAATATCTGGTTCATCCAAGTTCATATCAGAAGATTCTATAGAATGTGTATCCTGTGGACAGGCTGACTGCTCATCACGAATGTGCAAGCTTGATGCCTTGAGTCGAGGTCTTAACTGCACCTTGGATTGTTGGCACTCCACTCTGTTTGTGGGCCTTGTCGTTGATAAGTAGATAATGTAGCTGGAATGTCAAGATAAGCTCATGGAACAGGAAAAATGGTGGTGAGAGTGGTTGGCACCTCCTGGTTTGAAAATACACAGCATTGCAGGCAATCAGAATAAATGGCAGCAATGCTGGTCATCATCTGGAAGAAAATTGGTATTTACTAGCCATCTGAAGGCAACCTATAGCATGTTGGTTTTTCTGCTGTTTGAGGCAGAGTATTGCTAATAGATTGTGGTGTAACATAAGGTCTTCTCAACTCGCTGAATTTCTTGCTCCTGCCACAGATGTGTGAAGCTGGGTTTCCTCTTTATTTGTATGAGTAACCCTAGACTATGTATATACTGTAGTACTTGAAGCTGCATGTTATTTCTTCATTATGAAAAGCATCATCATTTGAGCAACTTTCCAGATGAGTTCTGGAAGTTGGTGTATAGAATGAATCATGCACCCCCAAGAAATGGGAGCCGCACGCCTTCCAGTGGGGCTCCTGCTTCTAGCCTAACACAGCCTCCCTCTTAATAGGACATTTTATTTCATGGAACCTGAAGTATACATGTTCTTGACCCATAAAATTCTCTTTTTAGGATCCACCTACTTCAGTTTCCCTTGGACTTGAATGGAAGAGATGATTTTCAACCTGGCAGATACACATCTCTTTTTTTAATGATTTAGAAGTAAGTCCTAATGACTTTTAAATACACTTGATTGTCATATCTGGAAATAAGTGGTTGGCCTTCAATTACAATGGGATATTATTTTTTGAAAGACATTGGAATAGTGAGTAATAATTGCTTACAAAGAAATTTGTTCTGCCTTTATGGTATATTTATTTTGCTTAATTCTGGCTGTTGTGTTTCAATGTTAGATTCCATCTAACTGTAAATAAGGATTGGCATTTGTTGTCATTGGCATTAAATGTTCATCTTTATCAATTTACTAGAAGTTACATGTTCCTCAGTTACATAATCACTAGTGAGGTAAATTAGTTTAAAATCCAACCGAGTTCATGATACTGGCAAATGCTGCTTGTGTTAGATAATTTTATTTCTGGCTCTTCCAGTTGGTTGGATGATATTTTAGTCTGGCCTCTCTTCTTTGGGTTGTAGGGATTTGTTATGTCAAACTGCTGATGATTTTATTTGTCCGTTATGATTTGGGAGGAGCTCTTGTACAATTGCTAGTTAAATGTATTATAAACTCTGACAAACATGAAAACGTTGGCTAGCTATGTTTTGAGGAATAAAATATACTGTTTCTCATATCTCTGTTATGAGAAAACATGATGATAAGTACATTTTACTCCCTTCTTAATAGAGACAGTTGTTTATTTAAATCCTGCTGTTAAGCTAGCTTGTGGTGAGGCTGCCAACAGGCATTAATCATCAAGTTGTTGTTTTGCTAGATTTTATAAATGCATGTTATTTCAGACAGGAGAAGAATCTAAAAGATTCAAATAGAAATTTTACTGATCAAAGTTAATTGGCAGAAATTGGCCTTTAAATATTTCCTGATGTTTCCCTTTTCAAAAATCAAGCAAAATGCACCTTATTTAATAGATGAACCAAAATCATTTGAAAAATGCCTGTGTGTGACAGAACTTAAATGTGGTTTGTTCAACATCTGTCCTGTATTTTGATTTCTTTTCATCTGAAATGAAACTACTCACAGATGAATTGGCAACTTCCAGTGTAATAAAATTATTTAAATGTGCTTCCTTAGTGAAATATTTATTTTTACACTTAGGGTAAAATACAATTTTTTTCGTTGTAAAGTGTTTGCCTTTCTTTAGAAAATTACATGTAAAGCATTACTGTTTTCTAAGGTAGGAATATTCCAAATGAGTGACAAGTTCAGAACTGCTTCTAGAAAAGCTTAATAATTATACTTATTTTCAAAAGCTGTTTCTGATTTACAGTTGTAATTTGCTTCATGACAGTTCAGCACCAAAAAAATGTTGTTAGTATTTTAAAATTCCTTAACTAAACTTTTATTTGCTTCTAATAATGCAGATTTGACTGATATTATGTCTTAACTCTTAACTGAAGTTATTAACTGTTAATTATCAAGAATAAATTATTTCTCTCCAGAGGAAGTCAAAATAATTGCTATTGTTTTAAAAACTAATATTCTTTAAAAGCTAAAGTTTGTCTATACAATGCCAAAACTCTTTGGTAAGAAGTAACATTGGACAAACTATTACTTGATGTAACAGTCAAGAGACCTTACAAACTCACTCTTACTGTAATGCTGTCAGATTTTGGTTTACTAGATTCATCCAATTGAACTGTATACAGAGAGTATCAAATATGTTTAAAGTAGTTAAACATTCTAGTTTTGACATAGATAATATATGTTTTCCATATGTTCAAATTTAAAAAATATAGAGGTCTGTCAGTTACTGAAATACTAGGCATATGTTCTTAGCATGAGTCATTTCTATTAAAAGTAGAAAAATATTTGTAATGTATATATGTACACATATGTATATATTCATCCACATATAAAAAGATTAGTGGATATATAATTTTAATAAGGCTATTTAAACTTGTAGCCTTAGAAACACTGATTTTAAATTAGTTTCCAAATAATATAAAGATAGCAATAAATATAAGACTCATTTAGTCTTTCTTTAGAAATTGTTTCTTGCTCTAGACTTATATATTAAAAAATAACAATTTTGTACATATTTAACTTCTTTTTTGTTTTCAGTAATTCAGAAAGTCTGGGAATGGTCATTGCAAATAACAGTTTCTTTCAAAATAAAAAGTAAAATTATTTCTTGGCAATAAGAAGTGTATTGGCAAAAGCTCTTAAGAAAACCAAAATTATCTCATGAGGCAAAAATGATGTGGTAATGCCTGATTTCACACTCCAATTAGCAATGTGTTGTGGTAGGAGACCAGAATATTTTAACATATTGAAATGACATATTTTTAGCTCTTTAAGATCTATTGTATAAGTATTTCAAGGAGACTACAAAAATCTGTTGGCTGACTTGAAGTGCATTTCTGAATGATTAACCGCTTACATTTGGCCACATTTTACTATAAAATGCTTCATTTTTATCAGCTACTCATCCCCTTCTGTACACATTGGTTAGCACGCAGTTGTGGCTTCTAAAGGAGTCTGAAGAAAGAGAGCCACACCAAGAGTGAGACTAACTGGAACAACTCTTGAGTTAGCAAACATATGTTCAAAGTGGTTGAGTGTTATTTATAAATTTTAAGATTTAATTTTAAATTAATTGAAACATATCTTCATGTTAAGAAATCAAAAAGTTGACCATTTTAACTATTTCTCATTACAGTGACTTTTTCCTCAAAACCATTATAATTTAAGTGACAACAATTGATACTACTGGGTAAAAATATTCAAAAAGGATAATTTTTTGTTTTGTATTATGAAAAAGTTTGACATACTAAACAAGGAACATTACTGAGAGAGAGAGGAATAGAGAGAGAGAGAATTATTAGAAGAACTAATAATAGTGTTTCCCACCAAAGAGGGAAGGAGCCTTGGGTTCCATAGTGTACCTCTGTCTTTTCTATTTTAAGAGTTTATACAGGACTCTTTTAATACTAACATCCTGTTTATCATTTTACCAAAAGATCTCCACATGCAATATAATTATGCTTATATGGAAGTCATTTTTTTTTTATGAATGACACTATGGAACTTGAGGGATTTTTTTCCCAGATTTTTCTGTAAAGTATGACTCAAGACTGAATGAGAAAGAATTCTTTCTGTCTAGGCTGTATTGAAAGGCAGTCTGTACACAGAGTGAGCAAGCCCTCCCTTGTGTGACAGTGCTCAGTCTGATTTGCCCTTGTTCAGTTCTCCCTGCTAGGATTTGCACAGCTAAATTAAAGTACTATATCAAATAGATACAAGTATGAATATTGGATTGTCTTTTTGTCTCTGAGGATAGCGACCTTGTTTCACTGGCATTATTATTACCAACCTAACCAGTGCTGCTGACACAAGGGCCTTCAGGAGCGTTCCCTGAGCCCTAACTCTTTGCACAGGTCGGCACTGACCCCTGCAGAGACCCTTAGCAGAGACCTTCCTCTAGTCTTCTGTAAGACCGACCGGTGAGGCACTGTTCACACCACACTGACCTCTGTGAAACTACGTTAGGTTTTTAGTTCTTTGTTTTTGTTTGAGAGACTCTCCTAGCAGTACTCAGGGCATAATCCTAGCGTAATCTAGTGACTCAGGAGTCACTCCTCATGGACTCATGGGACCATATGAGGTGCCAGTGATTGAACCCAAGTCGACCGTGTGTAAGGCAAGTAACACCCTACTTGCAGTACTATCATTCCAGTCCCCATAAAGCTATGTTGGAAAGCTCTAGCATGTGTTAGTTATTTGAGAAAAATTAGAGAATTCTTTATGTCAAGATTTATAAAATGAATACATGAGTCTTTTGTTATAATTTTATTCTGTAGACTTCATACCCAGGATTTGTTATTTGGTACATTTTGTGTATTCTTTTTTGTTTTTGGAGGGGGAGCAAGCAGAGTGTTGCTCAGGGGTCCACTCATGGAGGTAGTTGGGAGACCAGGTGATGCTGGACATCAAACTCTGGGTTTCAACTTGAAAAACAGGTGCAGTTGTCTTGCTTTCCTAGATTTATTAAGAAAAAGCCTGGGACAGAAAATTCCGTTCATGTAGAGCCTGATGGAATAAGTGGAAAACCAAAGTACAAAAGTGTTGACAGTCTTTAGTAATGTCATCGTTTGAAAGGAGTAGGCTGTAATGATTTTTCTTATAAAGCAAAGATATTACTTTAACCTTTGGCTTATTTCAGTCTCTAAGTCTGTAGATAAGTTCTAGTACTCTAAAGCTTATATTATCATATGGTAATTATTTAAATAGGTCTCTTTTTTCTATGATTACTGACATTACTATCACCGTTACCTTTTATTGAGTTCTTTTTTTTAATTTTTATTATACCACTGTGAGATATAAAATTACAAGGATGTTCATAATTGGGTCTCTGTCATACAATGTTCTAGCACCCAGCCCTCCACCAGTTCCCCACTCCCATAACCAATGTCCCCACACTCCCTCCCACCCAATCCCAGCCTGCCCTATAGCAGCCCTTTTCTTTCTCTTTCTCTTTCTCTATCTCTTCTCTTACACTTTGTGTCTTGCCCTACAGATATTAACGGTTTATGATGTAAGTCTATGTGTATATTCAATAGTGAGTTCAAGTGTGACACTATAGTTCCTCATTACCCATCAATATCCCCAGTTTGCAGGCAAACATCTTTCTTCAAAAAGATCAAATAATTCGAGTACTAAAGAGTTTTGGTTTCAAATGAAGTGGTTACAGGTGACTTAATAATGGTATACTTCCAAAGTCTGAGTTAAAAATTGGTGTAAAGTTGATTTTTATTTTTTTGTTGTATGAACTTAATTCATCTATAAAGTGCTTCGTTCTGTTTTCCAGGATCTGTTTTTGTGAATCTGGGAAGCCCTGTATTTCAACTGCTTGGGAAAGGGTCTCATAGGTGATTATTTCAGGAAAGTTTGAACTATTTGCTTACAGTATTCAGTATAAAAGTGTGCAGTGTGTAAATAGTAACCCTCTAGTATAAGTGGTAATACATATGTATACACAGGTATACTATATGCCATTTGCCATTTTTAGCTCTATACCTAGGTTTTTATTTATTAATATTCTTTTGATAAATTTAGCAGACATAAACAATTACAATTTTTTATTCTAGTAACATACTCTATAACACCCAGAATACTACCATATACCAGAGAATATTAAATATTTGTTCACTTGATCAGTTGATCACTTGACATCCTGTTATTCATCGATTTTCTCAAGCAGGCACCAGTAACATTTCTATTTGACCCAATCACCTGCCAGTATAGCCCAATGGCATCTGGTTGCTTCAGGAGCACTAAGAGCCTCAAACCGTTCATTCAGGGTCTTGACAAAGAAGTCTGACCATCTTGTAGGTGGGCGGTCACGTGGTCTTTTGATGTCCTAAGATTTCCAGTCGGTTACTGCTCTAGTCCAGCGGTCATCTCCAAATCACATTACATGTCCAGCCAATCTGATTTCCGATGCCTTGGCAAACTGACTCTGGAACAGCGACGGAGGTCAGAGCTCCGATTCCTTCTTTCACTTGAGTGAGGCGTGATATTCCAAGCATAGCTCTTTCGATTCCTCTTTGGGAGACCCGGATAGCATTCTCATCCCGATTTGTAGGGCCCAGGTCTCTGAGGCATATGTTAATGCAGGGAGAACGGTGGAGTTGAAGAGATGTGCCCGTAGCCAGAGGTTCTTTGTCTTTTTAGCTATTTCTTCGATACTTTTGAAGGCATTCCATGCCTCTCTCTTCCTCCTGCGCAGCTCAGGTTTTAGGTCGGTCATCATATTGACTTCTTGACCTGGGTACACATAAATGCTGCATTCAGAGATGGTTGTTCCATTGAGAGTGAATGGGGCCTCTGGAACTAGTTCACTTTTCATGAACATAGTTTTGCTGAGATTCAGATGTAGACCTATCTTTCCACATTCTCGGTTGAAGACAGCCAGCATTTGTTGTTTTTTATTTATTTATTTATTTATCTTTTTTGCTTTTTGGGTCACACCCGGTGATGATCAGGGGTTACACCTGGTCCGTTGTACTCGGAGGGAATTACTCCTGGGGCCGGTGCTCAGAGGGCCATAAATGGGATGCCGGGGCATCGAACCCGGGCGGCTTGTGGCAGACCGTGCAAAAAGGGGGGAGGGCAAACACCTTACCCACTGGGCTATCGCTCCGGCCCCGACAGCCAGCATTTGTGTCACTTGGCTAATATTTGGTGTTATTAGAACGATGTTATCAGCGAAGTGGGAGGTGGTGTTTTGCCCGACCATCTATCTTCACCCCCCATTCCTCCCCATTCTAATTGTTGGGAAGTTCTTGGGGGGGTGCCGAAGAGTTTTGGTGAAATGGTATCACCCTGCCAAACCCCTCTTTTGACATCGATGATCACTTCTTTGTAGAATGGTGAGATCCTGGTGGTGAATCCGTAATACAGCTCATGAAGGATCTTGATGTGGGTTTGAACGCCCTTTTGGCTAGGGCTTCGATGACCGCTTCAGTCTCCACAGAATCAAAGGCTTTCTTTAAATCAATGAACATGAGACAGAGTGGCATCCTGAACTCCCTACACACTTCAATGAGCTTGGTTACTGTCTTGCTCGCATGGTTGCCGTTCATCTAATGTTCTGCTAATCCTGTTCAGGATGACTCGAGTGAGCAGCTTGTAGATGACAGACAACAGGCAGATGGGGCGATAGTTGCCATTGTCGTGGATGTCTCCCTTCTTGAACAGTAGGACTGTCCTGCTGGTTTTCCAATGGGAGGGCACCTTGTATTCAGACAGGTAGCATGTGAAGAGCCGAGTCAGTGTATTGATGAGTACTTAAGGCAGATTCTTCAGGTGTTCAGGTCTGACTTTGTCTGAAATATTTGTTAGCATTAATTATTACCTGCTATTATGAAATAGCAATTTTTCCTTACCCAAGTAGTTAAATGCCAAAGAATAAGGCACGAAAATATAGAGAACAAAATGAGTTTTCATTTTGGACATAAAGTAAACTTTTGAATACCATTTTGCAATAGGTATAAAGATCCTAAAATGGTTTATGCCATTTGTACTAGTTATATTTTATAAGTTTAATCATAAAAAGTAAGTGATTGTTATAATAAATATTTATAACTTATGGGATTTGAGATTGAGTTGTTTCCATGTCTTTCATTTGTGGAAAATATATGGTAGGATCATACTCAGCAGTGCTCAGGAGTTATTTCTGGCTAGTACTCATGAGAAAAGCCTTGTGGTGCTCAGGGGATCATATGTGATGCTGAGGATAAACCAGGGTCAACCACAAGCAATGTAAGTGCCTTACATATGATACTATCTTCCTGGTCCACCATTTGCAAGACTTATAGAACTATAAATAATAGAGGATAGGATAAATAGGATAGTGTGTTTTTGTTTGGTTTTGGTTTGGTGGACACACTTGACAGTACTTAGTCTTTTCCTGCTTTAGAGCTCCAAAGTTTCTCTGAAGCATTGTTGGAACCAAGCAGTTCTAGAGACTGGACCCAGGTTTCCCCATGCTGGGCATCAATCTAACTTTTGAGCTGTCATCCCAGCCCAAGAAAGTGATGTTTCATGAAAACAGTAGTTGCACTAAAGTCTGTTAAATAGAAATGATATATCCTATATATAATTTTGCTCTGAATTGTGTTAAATAAAAATTATATAATCTATATATTAAAATAAAATCCATTCATTTTAATATTTCTCTCTAGAATACTTCTTAGACATAGATTTATCACTAATTAAACATACATTGAATAATAAATAAGAGAAGAAACAAAAAAGGAAATATATACTAAAATTTTAATATTGATTCATCTGAAATTTGAGATGTTACTAATTTCTCACCTGTACTATTCTGTATACTCCAGGGTCTCTAAAATTTTTTGGTATAATAGTACAATAGTATGCTAGTCATTGAAAGCACATAAATCACATATTAAGTGCTTTATATCTGCTTTCTTCAGCTTTCTAGACCTGTAGACTAGCATCTTTTCTAGTACAAGTAGGTAGGCCAGTGGTTTTCAGCCTTTCTACACCTGTGGTCTAGTGACAACCAGTGGATTGGATTCTTGCAGAGCACAGCTTTGCATATAATATTCACTTGTATCAATTGTCTTCCATTGTTCATTGATTTGCTCAAGCAGGCACCAGTAACATCTCCATTTGTTGGGAATAAGGTCCATTATTGTTACTGTTTTTGGCATATTGAATACACCACTGGTAGCTTGCCTGGCTCTGCCATGGTTCTGGGTTCATCCCAGGGGCCCAGTCCTTTTCTATGTCAGACCATAAACCACCTAGGTTTATGAACCCATGGGGCAGAGCCCTGGGTGTAGACAAGCCTGTCTCCTGTCTGCACCTGCCAACACACCGGGCACTGCAGCCACAACCACAACACCTCAAGGGGCAGGATATATTATTCATTCAACAAATACTCAAGATTTCTGTTATAGAAGCACCTTTATTTCTAGTCTCTGGATAAGCCAAGGTGGTTTTTAAAAAAAATTGTTTCAGGGACTGAAGAGCTAGTACAGGGGTGAAGCCATGTCTTGTATGCAGTTGACTCTGTTTTGATCCCTAACATCACATGGTCCCCTGAGCATCTCCAGGTACATCCCTAGAGACCCCCAAGTTCTGCCAGGGTGGATAGGTAATCTCTAGCACCGTTAGACTTGAGCAACACTGTGTGATATTAAAACTTATGGCATTATCTGAAAGGCTTCATTATCATTATTGTGGGGACTTTTGTGCCACACTCAGGACACTCGAGCTGACCATTCCCTACTGCGTGCTTGAGGTCATTTCTTGGGGTGCTCAGAGGTAGTGTTGTGTTGTAGTGTTGTGAATAGAAGTCAGGTATCCTGTATGTAGTGTCTGAGCTCAGACAATTGAACAATCTCTCTTTGACTTTTTACTTTTTAACTGGCACACAGTTTAGAAAAAACAAGAGAAATACATTACAAAGGGTTAGACTAATTATAAGCACTCTAAAAATGAACAGTGGCTGGATCAACAGTTTAGCAGGTAGGGTTGGTTCTTGCCTTGAATGTAGCCAACACATACATGTTCAATCCCTGCCACCTCTTATGGCCCCCTGACCTTTCCAGGAGTGATCCCTGAGTGCAGACCCAGGAGTAAGCCCTGAGAAACACTGGTGTGGCCCTAAAATAAAAAAGCAAATTAAAATGAATAACACTATGTGATCCTGCCTTTAGCCTCTGGGACATAAGAAAATAAAATTAGAGGTAATGATATTAAAAAGTCACAGTCTGGGTGATACGGTTGATAAATGTTGTGTTGCTCAAAAGATACATAAGGTCATGTATCTTGTAATCTCTTGCTGGGGAGAGGGAGTGCTTCCAAGTGCTCAGAGAAGTGGGGGATGGAGTGATTCTGGGGATTCTTGGACAGCCAGCTTGGGCATTCTGTGAGGGGCTGAAGGATGTTGGGCTTCTCTGACCCTGCAGTGCCAGATTACATGAGCAACCCCAGCAATCCTAGGGACCTTCAAGGCTGCACCAACAATGTTCAGGGAAATACATGGCGATATGAATTCAATCAGGATTGGCAGGCAAGGCAGGAACCTTAACTCCTATATATTGCTTTAGCTCTAAATGTTTAAAAATCAGTATTAAGTGAAGGAGGCACAATAAAACGTGTCACTATAAAAAAAACAGCTTGTGTTCAAGTGTGTCACACATACACATAGCTTTGATCTTGAGGAGAGGTACCAATTGAAGTTAAAGTTCGGGGAGTCGTAAAGCTAAGAGACCCATAGCAACACTTACGGGAAAGAGTGATGATTGGGAAGAGGCCCTAAGATTAAAAGTCTAATGTCCTTCCAGTTAAAATCTGACTAAGAGAGATGAGCACTGAAGGAGGGGCATTGGAAATGGAGAAATGCAATGTATTTCTGACACTGTGTCATTTCAGTGACAGGGAGACTTGAACTGAACCATCCTCACTTGAGGAGGGAAACGGTAGTGACATTGACTCGAGGTGATGACAGGAAAGATGAAGAGTTCTTGCAGTGTTCAACTGCTGAGAGAATGGGGTGATGTGTGGAAAGCCCATAGCATCCAGGAAGGATGCTTTGATAATATATAGGAGACAGGCACATATGGATGCTTTGAAAGTGAATTGGAAGAAAAGAAAAGAATATGTTGTGCAAAGAAAAGGAGCAAGCAGGGGTGAAGTTCTTAAATAGCCTGCAGCTATTGCTGCCATTCCAGCTCTTGGCATCTGGAGAACAAGTGCTAATAGGGTCGGTCTGGATTGGGAGAGAAGAAAAACCTATAGTCAATGCAGGCGAGCACCTGAGGGTCTCTAGTAGAAGAATTAGGCTGATCTCGCTATGCAGATATTGACCCTGCCATACTGTGATTTTCTGTCTACTCTGTTTCCTTCTGGACAGTTTCTTGAGGGTGGGAAATCAGGATGTGGCCACTTGAATACCAAGCTCCCAATTCCTACATTTTATATAACAATGTGATCGCTAATTTTTACAATTAATTTATCCAAATTTTAATGACTAGTTTACAATGAACAGTACTGCTTTTACAGCTTTTAAATATAAGCTTTTTAAAAAAAATGAATGACTAATCATTATATAAAAAGTTCTTATATTCTACCAAGTTTTTTAATCTGCTCTAGAGATGTATTTTCAAAGTCATTAGTCCATGGAAGGAGAATAAGGTAAAATGATAGGCAGTTTGGCTACAGCTTGAGGCATTTTTACAAGACATGAACATTAAAAAATGGTAAAAGATTATAATTTTAAAATATAAAACTATGTAATATAGGACTTATCTCCATGTTCTAGTAGAATAGCATCATCAGTAACTAAACTGAGTTTTCTCAAAACTTTTCTTTTTTGGGGTTTTTTTTTTTTGCTTTTTGGGGTCACACCCGGCAATACTCAGGGGTTTCTCCTGGCTCTGCACTCAGGAATTACTCCTGGCGGTGCTCGGGGAACATATGGGACGCTGGGGATTGAACCACAGGCCGGCATGGGCCGGCTGCATGCAAGGCAAACGCCCTACCCACTGGGCTATCGCTCCAGCCCTCAAAACTTTTCTTAAACTGAGTTTTCTTAAACTGAGTTTTCTTAAACTGAGTTTTCTCAAAACGTTTATATTATTAATGTTTTCAATGAGAAAATTAATGCAGTTATGACTCAGTTATTCCAACATTATTCAACACACTCTAGTTATATTTATGTGGTGTTACCTTACAGTTCTGAAGGTATCCAGGTTTGAATTCTTGAATACCTCGATTTCCTGTATGTAAAATAGGACCATGGTAGTATCCACTTGCTAGAGCAGTGTTAGAATCCACTACATGAACCGCATTAAGTGCACTTTGCTAGCACTGCACTCAGAAGCACTTAGGGAAGTCTCAGCCGAAACTGCTGCTTACACTGATACATTCCTCTAGCAGAAGGCAAGGGCTGACTTAGTGAGGGAGCAAGGGAATGAAGGGTCTCCGTACATTTTGAAGTGATTTGCTCACAAAATTCCCTTGTAGAATTTCAACAGAAATCATAGCAGAAACAACCCAGAAACCTGGCAGTGTTCAGTTTGCAAATGCGACTGGTTGTAGACACATCCCAGAGTCTGCTCTTTCCTCACTCACCTCCTCCTCCCAAGCCGGTTCCACCAGGGGAGGTTCCCCTGTTGGCAGTGAAAGTGCTACTGTGCCTGGCTTCCATCATGCCGCACTGCGCAGGGCGGTGCTTCAGGGAAAATGAGGATGTGGCTTCCTGGCAGAAAGACGTGTACACGTGTTCCCTGGGTTGTGCTGATAGTGTTCTTTTTCTTGCCCACTTTCTAATGTTCTGAGGAATGGCTGGTGGCACTTGCTGCCGGGGTCTGCAGCAGGCAGGAGAATCTCTGTTCTGTGAGATTTCCGTGCTGAGCCCAGAGGACTGCCAGAAGTGGCCCCAGTTCAGCCTCTGAAAGGATTGGCCAGGCTGGGCAAGCTGGGATAGGAGCCAGAGGGCAGTAGGCCCAGAGAACTCTGAGCAGGAAAAATGTATAGATAGATAGATAGATAGATAGATAGATAGATAGATGGATAGATAGATAGATAGATAGATAGATAGATAGATAGATAGATAGATAGATGGATGGATAGATGGATAGATAGATGGATGGATAGATAGATGGATAGATAGATAGATAGATAGATAGATAGATAGATAGATAGAGATATATAAGCTTTTCTGGGGGTAGCCACAATCCACAGTGATCAGGGGTTTCTCCTGGCTCTGTACTTAAGATTTATCCCTGGTATTGCTTAGGCAACCATTTGGGAATGCCAGAAATCAAACCTGGGCCAGCCATATCCACGACAAGCCTCCTATAAGTTTTGATTCTCTCTCTACACTGGGAACCTGGTCCTGTTACCTCCATCTTATGTATGTAGAAAATTGAAGCTATTTTGACACACAAAGTTCCTTGATTATATTGGTGTTCATGTTGTTCATGTTGATTTTTTTCAGTATCTTCTCCATGCAGAACAAGAGACTGTAGGGCTATGAAAGAAGATGGGATGATTTAGGAGGGGTGAGGGAATGGTCAAGTTCAAATGGAAACAAGAGATTGTTGTGAAAAATATTGCAGGAGGTAGATGGGAAATGAGGGTCTCTGGTGGGGGGGGGCACACTGGTGGAGGGGCTGGTGTTGAACAATGAATCTTTCAAACAACTATATTGTGAAAAACTACTTTGTAAGTCATGGTGTTTAAATAAAGTTAAAATATCATTGCAGAAAACCTCTAGCTCAGTCACTTAATTTGGTTATTTCTTGTTAGTTTCATGAAGTAGAATGTCTTCATGATGTCACGCACTAAGGTAGTGTAACAGAACCTCCTGACCTACTGATGATTTGTGTTACTGTAGTGTATTTGTTGAAAGCTTTGTTCTCACTGTGTCTCATAGTCATTGCGCAGGCAGCCTAAATCTCTGGGAAAGTTGGGAGCTATAGATAGATAGAACATTCACTTGTATCACTTGTCTTCCCATTGTCCATCAATTTGCTCGAGCAGGCGCCAGTAACATCTCCAAAGGTCCTGTCATGTGCTATGATAGCCCAAGGCCATCTGCTGGCTCCAGGAACACGAAGAGCCTCAAACCATTCTTTTCAGGTCATGGGAATGACTTCTGTAATTGTTACTGGTTTTTGGCATATCAAATACAACACGGGTAGCTTGACAGGCTCTGCCGAGATAGAACGATAATAAGGATAGAGCAAGAGATAAACAAAGACAGACAGAAGACAGCCCATACATGCTCATAAATTCCTGTTTTTGAGCCAACACCTATTAATTTATCTTCTGCATTTTGGATGAAAGGACTTGTATCACTTGTCTTCCCATTGTTCATCGATTTGCACAAGCGGGCACCAGTAACATCTCCATATGTCCTGTTGTGTGCTAGTGTAGCCCAAGGGCATCTGCTCACTACAGGAATACGAAGAGCCTCAGACCATTCCTTCGGGTCATGGGAATGATGTCTATAATCATCGTTGTTAGTTTGTCATTTGTCATCATCCTCAAGTGCAGCCAGATGAAAAGACTACTCTGTATAAATGTTTTCTTTCTGTCTCCATTCTAGATGCCATGGTAGGTGTTGAAGACAAAAAAAATTGAAGTATATTCACTGCCTTAGTGAACCCGACACTTAATGAGATAGAAAAGCAAAATGACAATTCTCTCACAATATGATATCCACAGTGGTGGACCTTCATAAGTATATTTATGTAGTACAAATAGAACAACATGCCCAGGCTGAGAGAGATGGCAGGGCCGGGAGATTTAGAGAAATAACTGACTGGAGAGTGCATGGGATTTAAGAAAGGTTTGATCCAACATAAAAGACAGAACATGGAGAGGAGTTGCAAGATAAGGGCCTAGAAAAGAGGCAGGAGACAGACCATAAAAGGGACACTATGCTGCGAAAGTTGGTTTCTTCCTGAGTGCCTAGGGAATAGGGAGCATGTAGCAGTACTGTAGAAGTGAATTGTGTGTCGATATGAAGTGTCATTAATCCCAGGATATGTGCAAGGGAGTGTGGGGCAACAATGAAAGCTCTCAACAAGGCAAGATAGTGGATATATTTAATACAGGGAGAAGGAAGCAGAGTCCTTCCTTTTGGCTTGAGCAGTAAGCTATGGATAGCCCAGGAAAATTCACTGGTTTTTTTTTTTTTTTTTTGCTTTTTGGGTCACACCCGGGATTGCTCAGGGTTTCTCCTGGCTCTGCACTCAGGAATTACTCCTGGCGGTGCTCAGGGGACCATATGAGATGCCGGGATTGAACCCAGATCAGCACGGGCCTGCCACGTGCAAGGCAAATGCCCTACCCACTGGACTATTGCTCTGGCCCCTTCACTGGCTTTTTTTTTTAAGGAAAATTCTCTTTTGAGATGTTGAGGTGAAAGTGTGGACTCCAGCAAGGGGCTGATTGTGTAGCCCTGACGCAAATATTCTTTTGCTTCAAAAATTCTCTTTTGCTCCAAAAAGACTTCTTCTTTTGGAAGTTTTCCCCTGTGAGTGGTCGACTTTTCCCAGAAAGAGTACACTGAATGAAAAAGTTATATCAGACCTAGAACTGAGATACAGGCAAAAAAAAATGCACATGATGGCCTCTAAGTGTATGTAGTGCAACCCACAATGTGTAAGAGAAGGAAAAGAGAGAGAGGGAGAGAGAAAAGAGATAAAGAACCTGCCATTTAGGAAGGCTTTGGGAGGGGGAGGGAATTGGGGACATTGGTGGTGGGAAATGGACACTGGTGGAGGGCGGTGCTGGAACACTATGTGACCGAAACCTCCAAACATGAACAACATTATAATTGTATATTTCACGGTGGTATAATAAAATATTTTTTAAAAAATAAATAAAATAAAATGAAGTAAAAAAAAGTTATATCAGAGGGGGGGATTCCTTTAGGAAGCTTCCATTTGGAAAACCCAGAATCTAAATGTAAAACAAAGATTTGGATCTTTAAAAAAATGACTTCCAAAAACCAAAGGAGGTTGTTTCTTGCAAGCTAGTAAGCTTGAATAAAAGTCAGCCTGCAATGAAACTTCTGTTTGCCATGTCTCATTTCTGCTGTGGGTGAAGCATCTGGGAGGTGGTGTGGCCTCTGAAGATGGAGCACTTGAACGGTGGAGCAACCTGTTAGGATCTGTCTTAACTGCTGCATGCCCTCCACGTGGGCAGGCACTCACAGACTCGGACGTTGTACCGCCAGGGCTGGTCTGTTAGGAGAAAAAAGAAGCTGAACTCCCAGCCTAGTGCCTGACACAGTCTAGGGCCTCAAGAACAGAAGTGACTTCTCTTTTAGTTTGACGGAAATACCTCGGCCGCCTTGTCAGAGTTGCCTGGATGGCCATTAGTTTATTTGTAAAAGCCTGTGAAATTGACCTGCTGGTGTCACAAATAACAGACTTTTCATTCTGACCTGGATTTTGACAGGTGCTCGCTAATCTTCGATCTTGGGAGAGCCGCAGTACTTCTGAAAACCCGATTTTACTCAGTTGCCTCCACAGGAAGTTTGTTTAGGCAAGAAAGGATTTCTGCTTTTTTTTCCCTTTTAGATTGACTGGTGTGAGAGTCTGTGACTTCAGCTTCCCCCTAATGTGTGTAAGCGGCATCCCTGGAGACAGCTCCCATTTCGGGCCAGTTACAATAGAGCCTCTATGCTCTGGCCCAGAGGAGTTAGTGCTCTAACAACAGTTCGGAGGAAAAGCTTTCAAAATCCTGGATTCTCCCTTGCTGCTGATTGTGTGCCTCTCCTCTGTGAGGCAGGGGAGGGCCAGGGACAGGGAGACATTGCTGTTTTATTTAATGTTTTATTATACCACCATGAGATATACAATTACAAAGATGTTCATGTTTGGGTTTCGGTCTTACAGTGTTCCAGCATCCAACCCTCCACCAGTGCCAATTTCCCAAAACCATGTCCCCAATTCCCTCCCCTCTCTTAGCCTGCCTCTATGGCAGGTTATCTCTTTCCTCTCTTTCTCTCTCTTTCTCTGTCTCTCTCTTCCTTCTCTCACACACTGTGAATTATTATACATCCATTTAGAGGTTATCATGTATATCTTTTTGCCTGTATTCAATGCTCAGTTCTAGGCTAGTATTATCACTTTCCACAGTTATTAGCACACTGTTCCCTGCTCCATCTTAACTAACCTCTGACTCTCACATTTGTGGTAGATTGCACCTTGGACAAAACCTCCTAATCTATGTTTTGCCTGAACTTGAATATTGGTTTCATACTATATATCTATTTATATCAAGTAAATAAATGCAGTCATTCTATATCTCTCTTTTTCCTTCTGGATAATTTCACTCAACATGATCCTCTTCTATGACCATCCATTTATAGGCAAATTTAGCAACTGCATTTTTCCTAACAGCTGCATAGCATTCCATTGTGTAGATGTACCAAAGTTTCTTTATCCAGTCATTAGTTCTCGGGCACTCTGGTAGTTTCCAGATTCTGGCTATTATGAATTATGCTGCTATGAAAATAAAAGTGCAGATGGTGTTTCTGCTGTGTGCAGGATATAGTCCCAGGAGTGGTATGGCTTGGTCGAATGGGAGCTCAGTGTCTAATCTTTGGAGGAATGTTCATATTGTTTTCCAAAAAGGCTGGACCACCAACAATGAATGAAAGTTCTTTACTCCCTGCACCCATGCCAGCATTTTTTGTCCTTGCACTTTTTGGATCTGTGCCAGTCTCTGTGGTGTGAGATGATATCTCATTGTTGTTTTGATTTGCATCTCTCTGATGATTAGTGATGATGAGCATTTTTTCATATGCCTTTTGGCTATTCAAATTTCTTCCTTGTAGAAGTTTCTGTTCATTTATTCTCCCCATTTTTGATGTGGTTGGCTGTTTTCTTCTTGTCAAGTTCTACCAGTTCCTGATATATTCTGTATATTAACCCCTTATCAGATGGTGATTGAGTGGATATTCTTTCCAATTCTGTGGACTCTCTTTGTATTTTGGTCACTGTTTCTTTTGAGGTGCAGAAGAAGCTTTTTAGTTTCATGTAGTCCCATATGTTTATCTCTGCTTCTAAATGCTTTATTAGTGGTGTTCATCTTTGAAGATGCCTTTAGCTTCAATGTCGTGGAAATTTTTTCCTATATTTTCTTTGACATACTTTATGGATTCAGGTTTGATATTGAGATCTTTAATCCATTATGATCTGAAATTTGTGTATGGTGTTAGACAGGGGTCTAAATTCATTTTTTTATATGTAATTGCCCAGTTTTCTTAGCACCACTTTTGAGGAGATTTAAATTGCTCCATTTTGCACTCTTTGCTTCTTTATCAAAAGATTAAATGATCATGTGTTTGAGGCTGGGTGTCAGGATACCCAACTCTATTCCATAGGTCCACAGGTATAGTTTATTCCAATACCATGCTGTTTTAATTACTACTTCTTTGTAGTACAGTTTGCTGACACCTGCACCTTGAGGTGTTGCAGGTGTGGCTGCAGTGCCTGGCTGTGTCAGCAAGTGGCAGATAGGAGAGAGGCGGTGTCTATACCCAGAGCTTATGCCCCAAATCTAAGAGAATATTTAAAGCTTTATCAGTCCCCTTATATACACATCTCATCAGAGCTCCACCTTAGAGAAAAACTGATCTCAAGCCCTGCTTGTCAGAGTCCCACCCTACAAGCCTATTTCAAGCCCAGGTATGTGTGAACCAGAAACACAGATACATGGGACAGAGCTGCTACCAGCTCTCCCTGTGCTCAGCTGATCATGAGGCACCCAGGAGTGAAGGCGGGTTCTAACACTTGCCTGCCATCCCAGTAGAGCCTTGCAAGAAGCCAGAAGAACCCCTGCTGTATGAGGGCAGCCATTTTCAATATCCGGACTCCACAGCTCATCAGAACTCCACCCAAGAGAAAAGCCTATATCTCCCCATTGTGCATGGCTGCAGTTCATCAGTAAATATACGAACTGAGAGCCTACTACCGAGAGTATCCCACCTGCATGGCAGAGCCTGGCAAGCTACCCATGTCGTCTTGATATGCCAAAAATCAGTAACAGTTATAGACCTCATTCCCTTGACCTGAATGAATGATTTGAGGCTCTTTTATGTTTCTGGAGAGAGCAGATGCCCTTGGGCTACACTAGCACATGACAGGATGTATGGAGATGTAACTGGTCCCCACTCAAGCAAATCAATGAACGACGGTAAGACAAGTGATAGAAGACAAGTGATTTAAGTCAAGTTACTCTGTCAAACTGCATTTAGAGAAGATGAGAAACTGTGGAGCTATGCTTGCTCCTAAAGAGTTTGCAGCCCTGTGCTGCTAATTGTGTGCCTCTCCCTCTCGGAGGCAGTTGGAGGGCCAGGGAGGGCAAGACATTGCTGGTTTTGATAAATATTATTTTGTAGATGTGGTGCTCTTGGTGAGACAAGAGTGATATGGAAATGACCATTGAGGGACTGACAGGCATCCCCAAAACTTCCTGGGATAGGCTTTAGAGTGGAGAAGGAATATAATAAACATGGCTCATATGTCAAAGTTATTTAAAATATCACTTAAGGAAAATATAATATTGCCAAGCGGTGAAGAATGTCACACATCTGCTTAAGCCTGACACTACAGTATCGTTCATTTAAACATGGATCCAACAGAGACAGTGCCATGTGTCACATTAGTAAAATTTTAGGAGTGACAGAGGATTGACCATTTAGCACTACTAAAATAAGCAATCCGAAAAAAGTAATAGCAGCTATCAGTGGTTATAGAAAATGGAGTATTATGAAGTCATGTGATCTTAAGTGAATTTTACTTTTTTGATTTAGAATTAATTAACTTTTGTTAATTTTTTAAAGAAAGCATATGTTCTAGTTGTCACTTTGAAAAGAAATATTACGAGTTCACATTTCTTTGTATTCCTCTTGCTACATAGGTGCCAAGCACTCTCATTCAACTGCAAATTTTCTGCACAACTTATCTTTTCCTTAGCAGAAACGAAATGCATCGAGAGCCCAGTAGGTCTGCATTGATATATACTTAAAAAAATTCCAACAGAATTAAAGTGGTCCTTGGGCAGAAAATTTCCCTTCTACTCTCTCACAAAAGAGATACCAGAAGATGAATTCTCACTCAACTATTTTCAAAGAAGGAAGCACATCTACAAAATACTGTTGTCATAAAAATTAAATAAGCAGAAAGTTGACCCCATCTAAAATTAGAAGATAGTACTTTTTTTTTTTCCATTTTTAAAATTTATTTACTTTTTGACAATTACAAAAATGTTCATGTTTGGGTTTTAGCCATACAGTGTTCCAGCACCCATCCCTCCACCAGTGCCCACCTCCTACCACCAATGTCCCCGATACCCTCCCACCTCCCCTAGCCTGCCTCCATGGCAGGTTCTCTCTCTCTCTCTCTCTCTCTCTCTCTCTCTCTCTCTCTCTCTCTCTCTCTTCCCTCTCTTACATGTTGTGGATTATAATAGACTTTCAACAATTATTCGCCTACTGTTCCTTTCTCTGTCTTACCTAACCTCTGCTCCCACACATTTGTGGTAGTTTCCACATTTGGCAAGACCTCCTGATCCACATTTCGCCTAATCTTGGATATTGGTATCATAATATGTATATATATGTATATATATATATATATATACATATATATATATATATACTTGTCATTTAAATAGCAGTCATTCTATATCTTCTATATCTGTCTCTCTCCTTCTGGCTAATTTCACTCAACATAATCTTCTTCATGTCCATCCATTTATAGGCAAATTTCATAACTTCATTTTTCCTAACCGCTGCATAGTATTCCATTGTGTAGACATACCAAAGTTTATTTATCCAGTCATCAATTTTCGGGCACTCTGGTTATTTCCAGATTCTGGCTATTATGAATAATGTTGCTATGAACATAATAGTAGGGATGGTGTTCCCCACTGCGTGTTTTTGACTTACCAGGGTATATTCCCAGGAGTAGTATGGCTGGGTCAAATGGAAGTTCAACTCTAGTTTTTGGAGGAATGTACATATTGTTTTCCAAAAAGCTGTACCAGTTGACATTCCCACCAACAATGGATGAGGGTCCCCTTTTCCCTGCATCCACGCCAGCACTTGTTGTACTTGCTCTTTTGGATATGTGCCAGTCTCTGTGGTGTAAAATGATATCTCATTGTTGTTTTGATTTGCATCTCTCTGATGATTAATGATGATGAGCATTTTTTATATGTCTTTTGGCCATTTGAACTTCCTTGCTGAAGTTTCTGTTCATTTCTTCTCCCCATTTTTTTGATGGGCTTGGTTGTTTTCTTCTTGTAAAGTTCTACCAGTTCCTGATATATCCTGGATATTAATCCCTTATCAGATGGGTATTGGGTGAATATTCTTTCCCATTCTGTGGACCGTCTTTGTATCTTGGTCACTGTTTCTTTTGAGGTGCAGAAGCTTTTTAGCTTCATGTAGTCCCATATGCTTATCTTCAAGCTGTTTTGTTAGTGGTATTTCTTCTTTGAAGATGTCTTTAGTTTCAATATCATGGAGGGTTTTTACTATATTTTCTTCAATGTGCTTTATGGATTCAGGTCTGGTATTGAGATCTTTAATCCATTTTGATCTGATTTTTGTACATGGTGATAGAGGTCTAAATTCATTTTTTTACATGTAACTTCCCAGTTTTCCCAGCAGCACTTTTTGAAGAAGCTTTCCTTGCTCCATTTCATACTTTTCTCCTTTATTGAAGATTACTTGTTCATGTATTTGAGGCTGGTTGTCAGGATACTCAATTTCCATGGGTTTACAAGTCTATTTTATTCCAATACCATACTGTTTTCATTACTACTGCTTTGTAGTAGAGGTTGAAGTTGGGAAAGGTGATGTGTCCCATCTTCTTTTTCCCAAGGATTGCTTTAGCTATCCGTGGGGGTTTATTATTCCATTCAAATTTCAGAAGTGTTTGGTCAATTCTTTGAAAAATGTCATGGGTATCCTTATAGACATGGCATTGAACCTGTATATGTTGTCTCATGTGCTAGAGAGCTATTGCAGGATTTAATATCTTTATCTTGCATGCAGCCAGCCCCTGTTCAAGTCTCTGGAACTTTATATGATGAAATGACCATGAGACAAAACCATGAATAACTCCTCTGTGTGTCCAAAACCCAGAAATGTAAGAAAATGCAATTTTTTCCCTGAAGAGCTTATGATGTTGAGGCATACAGAGTCTTCATTTCCTTATCCATCAAATGTAGTATTTTAGGAGGATTGAAAAATATAATGTAATGCATATGGCATTGTGCATGACAGACATCAGTTGTCTAAATAGTTGTCACTACTGCAGTTTAGACAGTAGGCTGCAAAAGTAAAGATGCCAACAAAAGCCTAACAGAACATGCATTGGCAGAAAATAAAAGAGAGAAAGGGATTCCAGTAGTCAAGAGACATATTTGTCTGGTGAAAAAGGGAGTAGATTCCAGACTGAATAAAACTGAGTAGGAAAATTTGTGATTCTAAGTGGAATGTGTAGGGCAGAGAACCATGGGTTGGATAGATTGGCCCTTGGATATGTTATTTCCACTTTAACTTTCCTAAAGCTTATGTTGAACACCTTCTCATGAAAAGACAGACACAGTGGCCGGTGCGATAGCACAGAGGGTAAGGCGTTTGCCTTGCAAGCAGCCGACCTGGGTTCAATTCCCCGGCATCCCATATGGTCCCCCAGCGCCGCGGAAGTAAATCCTGAGTGTAGAGCCAGGAGTAACCCCTGAGCATTGCCGGGTGTGAGCCAAAACACAAAAAAAGAAAAAAAGAAAAGGCAGAGACAGAAATATAAGTAAAACGTGTCACCTGTGATCAAGATCAGTCACTGTGTTGGAAAATGTATGCCCTGGTTAGGAAGAGCCTACTTTAGGGAAGACATGCCTGAAGGTGAAGGTTGGAAGGAGGACTGAAACATGAGGAATTTTTCATTTTTCATCCTTTTTATTCTTCAATAACTCTCATTGCTCTCTCAAGAGGTGGTAATAGTGGAAGTAATGTGTATCCTTTCTCACTAGCACTTGCCTATATTTATAAATACTTACTGGTGATATCAGGGTCTTGTTTATTTCTGTGTGTCTGGTGCCTAGTATATAAATAGGAAATCATTATTGGTGAAATGCATGTCATGATGAGTGAAAGAATTCAGAATGTGTCCTCGATATTTTCTAGGGCTATTGCCGCCAGTTAATATATAACATAATAATCATGTTTAGTGATATATAGTACAAATAAAGTTTTCTAAAAACAAGTGATCAGAGCACAATTGTCACTTTAAATTTTAATTCATTGTAAAGAAGGTGGCTTCACAAAAATAAATGAAATAAGTGAAAATAAATGTGAAGATGGACAACATTTTTCCTAAGTTTTCTTTTTCAGACACCCTGACCTGTTCCTTCTTCCCTGTTTTACAGCCAGTGAGTTGGAGCAGGGTAGAGCTCCAGGGCTGGAGGGAAGGCATCAGGCAGCAGAGTTCACGCCCAAATCGTGGAGCTAAAATAAGTTAACTTTAGCTGAGGTTTTTTTCCTATAAAAGAAGATTCAAAAGGGTAATTTTTTGTGTGGAATTTCAACCCCCTGGCATTTGGGAGAGGAGAGAGAATTTCCAGCAAGGAAGTGCCCCCTCAGAGGGGTTGACAGCAAGGGCAGGTGATGATGGGTCCTTCCTGCAGCCCAGAAGGAGCCTTTTGGTTTTAAGTGCCTGTGTCCCCTTGTAGCTCTCTGTGTACTTTTCTTTGGATTCAGCAATAACAGTACGGCAAAGGCAGTCAGCTTAGAGACTTGACTTGTTTGTTTAAGGATGTTATTCGGAGTTACACATTCTTTTAGGTGTGTTTGATATCTCTATTATAACATCTGATTATATGATGTATGTTAACTAGAATTAATAAATCCATTTTAATTTTATTCTTTTTTAATTCTCTCTTCAAATTTCTAAATTCCCACCTCTGAAAAAAGTTGTAAAAAGCCTATTACATTAGGGAATTTCAAAGCCAATTACATTAAATTATTATGCTAAGAATTATGTTGTTGCGTAGATATAGTTAAAGGGGAATTATCAGGAGGAAATAAACATGGATGTGATAAACTAGAACTGATTTTTTTGTTGCAGACACTTTAGAATAAAAAATGCTTTAAAAATTCTTTAAGTTAGGAACTATTTACTATTACAGCTCACAGCTTATTTTGTATGTGATCAGAATATAAAATGTGTAATTTTAAACTTCTAGTAAAGTATTTTGTGAACAAATAATGTGATTCATTTTCTTCAGATGAAAATGAGAGACTTAAAGGTGATTTCATAAATGGATGAAAGGGTTGCTGGTTGGGATACTTTGCCATGCTTCTGACAGAAATTTTGTAATAAAGGAATGATTTTTATGAGAATGTGATCATTCACAGCAAGACTGGAGTTGATGTCACTATGAAAAATTCTTCAGTAGATACTCTCAGCAGGAATAATAGATCTAAAAGAAAGGCAACAACAGTTGCAAAGAACACTATTGCCATTGACAAATTATGTTTGCAAATGTTAAGCAAATGCATTGAAAATTGAGAAAAATAAATCAGAGACTTTTTTCTTCAGTTTTAGGGAATAGTCTGTATAATTGGTGTTATTTCTTCAAGCTTAGGCAGAGTTTTCCAGTGAAACCATCTGAATGCGATGTTTCCTTTGTTGTCCTTTGTTGAATAACTTTTAAGTAAAGATTTAGTTTTTAAACAGAATTCATGTTGCATATTTTCTTCTTGAGTGAGGTTTGGTTGCTTGTATTTTTCACTTCATCTTTGTTTTGTAATTTGTTTTTTTTTCCTTTTTTGGGTGACACCAGGCAGTGCTTGAGGTTACTCTTGGCTTTGTACTCAGGAATTACTCCTGGCACTCAGGGTACCATATGGATGCCAGAGATTGAACCCGGTCGGCTGTGTGCAAGGCAAACACCCTATGTGCTATACTATCGCTCTAGCCTCCCTGTTTTATAATTTATTATCATAGTTATTCATTGTATTCTTATTTCCTTATAGTTTCTAATTCTGTCATCTGATGATGTTATTTCTGTGTAGGTTAGTCATGATTTTATCTGTTTCTGTCTTTAACCAGTTTATCTAAAAGGTTTCTCAATTTAACTGATCTCTAAAGCAGACTTTATTTTTCATTGATCATTATGGTTTTTTGTATCTTACCTTTTTTATTTGATGTTTATTTTTTCTTCTGCTTTATTAGAGTTACTTTTGCTACACATATATCATTTGATCACTTGACATCCCATTATTCATTGATTTGCTCAAGCGGGCGCCAGTAATATTTCCATTTGACCCTATCACATGCCAGTGTAGCCCAATGGCATCTGCTTGCTTCAGGAATCCAAAGAGCCTCAAATTGTTCGTTCAGGGTCTTGATGAAGAAGACCCTGTTTATTATATATACACATATATAATAATAGTAATAATATAATTTTTAAATAAAAATTTTGAGAAACATTAAAATTACGTTTCACATTTCCATCTATGAACATAAATTCATCATATCTTTAACTTTTAATCCTCTGTTGCCTAATCAGAATCCACTGAAACTGATACTACCTTATCTGAAAATTTCCCTACAACAATGGTCTTACATATACATATATATTACATTACTTCACTTGGATCACTTGTCTTCAGATATATTACATAAATACAGATATTGCACATATATACATGTATTTTTAACAGAGGCTTATTTTTAAAAGTAGTTCTGAACAGTTGTTCAAAACATTATCTCTGTATACTGAACTTTCTTTTTAATTTTTATTATTTTTGTAGACTTTAATTTCATATATTAATATTTTATTTTAAATTGCAGGATGCAGTTGAAAACATGTGGAATAGTTTTAGGATAAAATTGTAAAATTTCTTTTACATTTTACAACTGTATTGGTTGTACAGCTTAGCAAATGGTAATGCACAGCACGACCATAGTTTGAAAGCATGCTACAATTTCACTCTTTCCTACTCTTTGTAAAATGCCATCTATTTTTATATTGATTGAAACAGAAGGAATTGTTTACCAGACATAAGCCTTTTGTATTAGTATGGTATGGTCTGGGTGTAGAACGCATTAAAAATGTGTGGTGTTTCATAAAATGGACAAAATGGTACTAGAGTTCAACATACTGATTATTCACTGTATGTGGTTGTAAAAAAAATAGTTTTTGCTTTTTTTTTTGTTTGTTTTCTGGGCCAGACTTAGGTGAACATACGGGCTCTTCCTGGCTTTGTGCTCAGGGGGCTACCCCTGGAAGTGCTTGGGGGACCATATGTGGTTCTGGAGATTTAAATTGGGATCAACAGGATACAAGGCAAAAAGCTGCAACCCCTTTGCTATCTCTCCAGCCACTATTCACTGTATATGTTTTTAAATATAAATTTGCAAGCATTTATATCATTAGATCAAATATAATGGGTGCAATAATTGTTATATTAATTTATTTTCTTTTAGAGACATGATGCTAACTTTCAAAATAACCATTTGGTATTTTCCATTCTGACTTTCATGAGTAAGACTTCCTTCCCTCACACTAAGAATAATAGTGTGAATAAAGACATATATTTAATACAGTCATGTGGTTTTTAAAAAAAGTATATGCGCATGGTGAGAGGGAACTCCACATGAAATAAAGCTGACGTATTAACACTGTGCTTCCTGAGAAGGAACTGACTCCATGTAATTCCTTTGGGATTCCTTGAGCTACATGCTAAAGGGGGATTATAATGACATCTTAATTTTAGAGCCTTTTAAAGGGAACGGATGCATTTGAAAGCGCTTAATGTTTGAAAAACATTTTCATCATATTTTAATTACTCATAATACACTTGAGTCCTTTGAACTGTTATAATCTTAAATATTTATCAAACTTGAAACTTATACCAGTCTTAAGCACTGCAGTTTCTCTTTTACTGTAATTTCCCACCTTCAGTTACTTTCAGTAAATAATTTATTCTTTATATGTTTATATGATTTTTGTCTAAACAAAAGAATTAAATTGAAATAGCTAATATCTTACCCTTTTTTCAAAATGCTATAACTCTGTCTTTGTCTTTTAATATAACTACTTGCACCTCCTAGGAAATGTAAATATAATTTAAATGAAATATCTCTCTTATTTAGGTAATCCCTAATAGTATCACATCACATATATTGAAATAGTTTGTCTAAGTAGGAAGCAGTAAAAGTGGTGTGTATCTCTTCAGGCTGCGCTTTTACTACTCATCTCAAAAATAGATGTTAAGATTCTTCTTACTGGTGTTTTGAGATTTGAGGTTCTTCCCCACTTCCTGCTTACACCTTCCGCAGATGCATTATGGCAGTCCATCAAAGCAGGCAGGGAGTCTTAAACTGTGACTTCCGGTATGTGTTGGTGCAGGGCTGTGCTGAGTAGATAGGGGTGAGGCTATAAAAAGTAATTTTTTGAGATATGTTTTAATGTGTTAACTTTCTTCCTTTCTGTCCTTAAAATTTCCCAAACTGTTTAACAGAATGAAGGAAGTTTCAAATGCCTTAGCCGAGGATGATTTAGAACCTTTTCTCTTGCATGAAAGTTTTAGTTTGAGAACACAAGGACAATCTGTAGGGCCCACAAAGAGGCCCATGACAGGAGTGACAGGTCCTGCTAGTGGTGTGGCCGGCGGGGAGGGCACTGTGAACCACACACTCCCCTCCAGGTGGGCTCTGCTCGCAGGTCACAGAGCACACAGCAGCTGGCAAGCTCTTTATTGCATGGGTTTGAAAGTGCAACAAGGACTTTGACACACCTTTAGAAATCACATGCCGTCACATTATTCCACATCAGTAAGTATAAATACACTGTATGTTGATCAGACAATTTCCTTTTGCCAGAGAGAAACATGCAAAGGGGGAAAAAAACAAACCTAGTTTCTGCAAATTTACTAACTCCTCTGGACAGAATTTCTTAACCACAGAGTCTGGACTTGATAAAGAGCGTCTGTTGTTAGAGTCTTGGAAGTGGGGTTGTTTTTGGTTTCTTTCTACCTTTTTTTTCCTGTCACTTCTTCCTTGACTGCCTTTTCCCCCTCCATAGAATTTTGGATTCATAGAGCAGCTTATGGTATGGCTTGTGTTACCTTATTTTTCCAAAGAAGTTGTAAAAAGAATAAAAAGGTGGGGTTATTTCTAATGGTCATTAGGGAAAACCTGCCCTTAAAACCTCTGTCCCTCAAACACAGGACAGCCCTTAAGGCTATTTGCAGCCTCGATCTTTCTATGAGACTGAGGGCGATGTGGGGCGTTCCACAGGGTAGTCTCTGTTTAAATCACTACATATCACTTGTCAAAATAAGGCTTTTTCAGACAATTTGTGAGGTGTCTCTAAGCTTGCCTCTAAAGTAATGAAAGTATTCCTATATCATGTATAATGAAGTATTTTTATGTTTACAAACGGAAGACTTCTTTGTACTTATATGGGAATGATAAAACATAGAGAAGTATCTGGGCTGTTCGTTTGAAAGGTCAGGGTGGTGGAAGTGAATTTCCTGGTGACAGAAAGAACAGGCATCACTGCCTTAGTCTTGGCCAACTCCAGCTGGCCTCGACAGGCACATTAGTAGAAAGACAATGAAATAGAACTTTCTCTAGTGAGGCTTTTATTTGTCTTCCATTTTCACTGTGAAAAAGAAGGTATTGCAGCAATGAATTGGCAGCATGGTCCTAGTTTCCTCAGCGTGAATTTGAAAAATAAATCTAAGTCAGAGTTGGTCAGCAGAATTCAGATTTGTAAAACTCCACTTCTTTGAAGACGCTTTTGTAACAGTCTCATATTGTCCCCTTTCATAAAATGCTGACTACCTCTGAGTCTTCTCTGAGTCTCTGTTTATTGAAAGACTTCAGGTTTGCTTAAGAGTTTATGTTTTTAGTGTCATATTCAGAGGTATGGCACCTGCCTGAGCTGACTATTACGTCACCATACATGGCACAGAAACATTACCTATTGTAACTGTCTTTATTCTTTATTAAGTTTCCTAAACTAACTTGAGCAGTATGGTGTGTTTTTACATAGTTATGGCAAAAGTGCAAGACTTGGGGGGGAAAGTACAACCTCCACGTTATCAAAGCTGGATAAATATTTGCAGAAAGATTCTGCCATAATTTAATATTTTTCATGTGCGCCCCTGTACAAAAATGAGTAATTCCCAGGGCTTGGTCCAAAAGAACATGTCTGAGGCCCAGCCATGGAAGGCCAGAGATGATGATGATGGATCAGAAAAAGGTCAGTGTAAGTGGCAGTGCCAAGAATAATGACAAAGGGGACCAAAAAGGCAGAATAACAATGTAACTAGAGTTCTGAAAGTGAATATATCTTTGCCACATGGCTGCTGAGATTGTACCCAAGGTGACTTTTTTCATATTCCCAAACAAGAATGGGGGCTCAGCTGCCTAATTCATGTGGTAGCAGTTTCCCCCCCCCACCCCCACCCATGTGAGAGCTCCTGAGTGAGAGCTTAGCTGTCTGGGAGTTGAGAGCCAGTAGTAACTAAAGCTTGCTAATTTTATTTATTTTTCTCCTCTTTGAAGCATAGGCCATGAAACATAAAGGGAAGCCAGGCTGGGGTAAACTTTGGTTTGTGGTGTTTATCTGCAAAGGGGTGGTAGGAGCCTGTCATGTAAAACAGACCCTTGTGGGGTCAACTCTGTACCTTCAGTCATCGCCATCTGTCCTCCTTCCACTTTCCTCCTCTGTGGTTCCATCATGCTTTGCCAGACCTCAGATCTTTTACTTTGGATGAATGTTTTGTGTCAAAGCCAGGCTAACACTTAATATTCTCACTGCTTGTGAAGAACACCATGCCCTTGACCTGGGCAGAGACTATTGCATCCATGACTCTTTCGGTTGATTTTGCGTGGAAGTGCCAGTCATTTCCAGGTCTCAGTTGAGATAAAAGGGTTGAAGCTTGTGCTGCAGGATGAAGAATTCTGTGCTGCTGTACACTGGGTGAGGGAGCCGTGATCACGCTTGCCAAGCGCAGGCTACTGGGGCAGACAGAGGCGAGGATGCACATTGGAGCCAGACCTCCTCCCCTCTCAGCCTAGGGGAAAATGATTCCCCATGTATTGAGTACATTATAACTTATACCTCCCCCTACCCTGGTTCCCAAAACTTTAGGCACTGTTTAAATTGACAGAGACGTGAAGGACAGTTAAGAAGCAAAATTCAATGGATACATTAGGATCAGAGGCGGAGATAGTTCAACAACAGTTAGCAGGCACCTCAAAAAATAGAGTACAATTGTGACAATTTCCTATATTATTTTGTGTCTGTTACCCTTTTGATCTAAAAAGACACTAAACCATTTTTCCCCTTGGTGTGCTGTTTGCTGCCTGTTTTATTTTACATGGTCTAAACTGTTTTGCTCAGGGGACTATCCTGACTTTAGGGGCTTATCAGGGGGGACAATAGGTATCCCACAGTAAATCCATGCATGACCTAGATCATGGACAACACACAGAGTAGACAGTTGTCTGCATGGAATGAAACTGAGGAAGACTGGAAAGAAATAATATATAGGAGACAGCTGTTTCAACCCTTAACACTCTTTCAGCTTTTCTGAGTCTTCGATTCTTGCCTATTTAAAATGTGTTCTATTATTAAATGCTATTATTTTACTTTTCCAATAAAGTGGTAATACTACTTTACTTCAAAAGAAAAAAAAATAGGTTGCATGAGAAAATGGTGGGCCTAGCCCTGCAGGAACTCCCCAGAAGTGGACGAAATAATTTAGTGGAGTGTTTTGCCATTGCTTTGGGAAGGGTGGAAATCTTTTCTCGGAAGATAGTGTCAATAGAAGGAACTCTTAGTAATCAGTTGACAAAGGTGATATGTTATTAATTCATGAGGTATTCAGAGATGGTACTTGGCATGGGAACAGTTTGGTCAATGCTTAGGCACTATCCAATTGCCTAAGACTTGAGTTGCAAAATTTTCCCAGAAAAAGATGATCACAGTTTGACCTCCCCTGGCTTTAATACTTAGAGATTTGTGCTGTGTAGCTATACATGAAAATTCGTTAGTAAAATATATATATATATATTCCTCTACTACTTACTTGATACTGAACCTTCCTTTATGTCAAAGTGTTACTGACTTTGATACCCCTTTGAATGCCATTAACAAAGTAACTTCCCTCTTCCGCTGTTTCCTTTCTAGCTCCCATACCAATTCTTATATCTATACTTCTGGGATATGAGAACCTATGTTCAAGGGACTGTCCTCTCGCTCTTGGGGCACCTTTTCATTGACTCCAGAGTGTTCCTGTGCGTTTCTCAATCTGGAGTATTTCTTAGAGAGAATGATGTTTTCTCTGCTGTGTTACTTTCCTTTCCTAGCTTTCAGAAGTACAGGTTGCCTCTGACAGTTGGCAAGCAGAGCACTGCTGTCGCCACACACCTGCTTGTGACTCACCTATGTTAGTACTCAGCGGCTTACCTGTGGGCTTGATATAGTCATGGAGCAGCGGTTTTTCTCCCTGATTTAGCACATTGCAATCTCATTTTTTTCCGAGTTTCAGTAATGGATTGGACTAGATAAAATTCAGTCATTCTGTTGGATTCCAGGGTTGTAATTGATACTCCCAAAGCAAAGCAGACACTTTGCCATCTCACTCTTTCGGCTGCTCCTATCTCAGGATTTTTGCTTGTGTACACCTTCACCCCCAAGGCTGTTTCTGCAGACACCTTCCCAGCACTATCCCTAAGCTATGATTTTCACTTTAGCATTTGTTACTGGCTAACACCTTGTATGTTTTGCCTATCTTCTTGTTTGGGTCTGTCTCCAACAAGAATATTAATTCCAAGGTAGTAATGATATATATATATATATATATATATATATATATATATATATATATATGCTGAATTCTGTGTCCTTAGCATCTGGACCAGTGTCTAGAACACTATAGCCCCTAATAAATGATTGACTGCACAGATGACTCCAGTGGTCCCTTTTCTCAGCTGAGACGCCTCTTAGGCAGTGTAAAAGGGTGCTGTAAACTCTGCAGGAACAGTGGAACTCTTCACCTTTGCCTCACTTGGAGTTCATCCTGCCATGGGGTGGGGCGGGCCCAAAAGTAAAGTGGTAAGAAGCCATAAAATGTTATCCTCAATCTTGGATTCAATAAGTACTTGAATTTCTAAAATCCATAACCTACTTTTATAGAAGGTTGAGAGGTACATTATTAGCATCGTCAGTCTTCTTCAAATCTCTTCAGTCTATCTATTGACATATAGAACTGTGGGAAGCTTCCATTCTTCCATTTTTAAGTAATTCTAGTGTTTATTAGGTATTAAGATACTGAAATTATAATTTCCTATTAGAGTTTTTAAAAATGAGTTTTTAATTAAGATTTTGTTTATTCCATTTAAAGAAAGATAATAGATCCTTAGGATATATCCCATAAATTCTAAGTTTCGAGGAGCCAGAGCAATAGCACAGCAGGTAGGGTATTTGCCTTGCATGCAGCCAACCCTGGTTCAGTCCCTGGCATCGTATATGGTCCCTAAGCACTGCAGGAGTAATTATTGAGTGCAGAGCCAGGAGTAGCCACTGAGCATTGCTGGGTGTGACCAAAAAAGCAAAAAAATAAAATGAATAAAATTTTAAAAAATTAAATTCAAAGTTTAGTAAACATTATTCTATTGTTAAGTGAAATAAGCCACAATTCCAAAAATATGCTACTAGAGATATTTTTAAATTCTGGAAAATGTTAATTAGATCCCTTTATTCTTGTTATTCTTGGTTCTTGGTGCTTTCATGTAGTCTTATTAAAAGCATCCTATCAGAATTCTCCCCATAAAAATTGAGGGTTTCCTTGTCACCACACCATACTTTGCTCTAATCGAATACCAGGATGTGTGCTTGTTATCCAAAGGTAAAGGCTTGATGCTATAAACATATAATTAGAGCCAAAGAAGAGACAACACTTTGCTTCAAATGAGGGCCTCTGCCTGGGAACAAAGTCTTAAATCAAGCTGGGATGAGAAAACAGATATAGGATGTTCGAGAACAATGGCAACAGTGGATCATTAACAGTTATTAGCAGATAACGGACTGCTGTGTTGGTAACAGATTTGCTCCTGCCTTCCCTAACCAAAAAAACCCCTCTGAACACCCTCGGTTCAGAGAATTCTTCCCACCTTGAGTAGCTCACCTTTGATTCTTTGAATTAAAGTTGTTGTATGTATTATCCTCTTCCTAGCTCTTTGCCAGCTCCCTCTCTCTACCCTACTCCTCCACAGATCTTTCCTATGGAGGAAAAAATTGCTCCATTAAAGGACTATAGGGTTTTTGTTTGTGTTGTTGTGTTTGAGGTGGGGTAAATTTGGAGCTTTGAGATGGGGGATGAGGTGTCTATTTTGTATGCTAATTATGCATTCTGATAAAAGTAATTTACCAGCAAGACGTGAAAAAGGCAGTATCTGGTGAGATAAATAGAAGAAATTTCTAACTCTTCATTTCCTTAACTTTTAAACCCAGAATAAGTGTGTATTGAAAACACAACTGGCACTCATCTTCCAAACAAAATGAGTAACTCTGAGAAGTCCCCAACCATGTTTTTCAGGAATGAGCCATTTTTCAAATGTGAAATTCACAGTCCACACGTGAGGCCCCTGGACTTGCTTTTCCTTTTTTTCTTGTCTGAGGTTATAGACCTCAGGAGAGCAGCGCAGGGTTACAAGGTCAAAGTCTTTTCCTCCTTGGAACTTGCTGCTTGCTGGGAGAGGGTGGCCTGGAAAATAGATGCTTTAGAGAAAGGGTTGGGGGTCACGATTTTAATTCTGTTAAGCAACAGCTGGTTTGAGTTTCTTTTCACTTCTATCTCCTGCTCCCTTCCTCACAAATCTATGGAGAGAAAAGAATTTGTTCAGAAGGAACCAGCCGCATGAAAGGACACACCTTCTATGGCCAGGGCTTTCTGTGTGTCTACTTCATTACATGTTGAACATTAAGCACTGGCGGCATAAGCTAGATTTTTGGGAAAGTAACTATATAGGAACTAGGGTCAGAGCTTGAGCCAGAACCTCTGAAAATACAGCCTGGAAATATCTTTTGATAATATTTCTAAACTCACATATTCAGTGGAAATAAGTGTAATACAAATTTCTTGGGTATTTGAAGCTGAACTACAAGAAGAATTATGATTAATATGTTGAACTATGCCAAGGTGGTGTTACTTGATTCTGGTCTAGAGACTTCCTGTGAAGGAGCTTGCCTGCATTCACTCAGCAAATGTTTATTGAGTACACACCCTTCACTCTTCTTCCACTGTGCTAGAGTGTGCATGCGTGTGTTTGTGTGTGTTCTACAGGTGTATAAACATGAACTCGGCTCAGTACAGCATCAGCCCACTCTTAGGTTTACCCCCTGACAAGTTGCATGTGGTTTATAATTTTAAAATCAGGTCTGTTCAAATAATATTAATTTCTAATAGACTCATAAATCCACATCATTTAAAATCCATTTAAAATGAATATGTAAGACTAATGAAATGTTTGTCTAAAAAATCAAAGCAAAAACGTTTTTAAAAAGAGATTTAAAAAATACCACATGGTTTGATAATTTTAAGTTTTGCAATCTGTGATCTTTTTTTCTGAACAAAGAGAGAGACTAAAACTCACATCTCTCAAATCAATGGCAAACCAGTAACAGATTTTTAGTCTGGACTCCTCAGCACACTGGCCTCAGGCTGTGTTGGTGTGTGGCTCAACAGCAATCAGAGGTCATAATTTCATTGGCAGTTAGCATCAGGTTTAATTTTTTCTAGCATGTTACATTTACCGAAATGTCTGGTTTCAGTTATGGGCAGGCACTGAGTGCATCAGCTTCGAACAGCGTGATGTCTTTAGGTACCTGAGGTTTATGGAACACACATGCTAATTGTTTTCAATCACTTTCCTTTCTAAACACAAAAATGTGTTTTCTGAAGCTCAATAACAGTAGTTGTTAATGACATTGTTTAAAAGAGGACCTGAGTAGGTAAAAATGTCAATTCAACAAGACCATCACCTACTGACTGACATCCTTGAAAAAAATACTCCAATTAAAAATGGTTTGGGGGTGGGGGGGGTGTTTGTTTTTCATGTAACTGTGTGTTGTAGTGACTTTTGAAAATAAACATGCATGATTTGAATTGCATTTTAGGAATGTGACCAAGTTCATATAGATGATGTCTCCTCAGATGATAATGGGCAAGACCTAAGGTGAGAACAGTGAGGTGAAGTTTATAGTTAAATTGCTCAACTAACTGAGGTGAGCTTTCTGTTCGGTTAACTGTGGGCTTTTCTTGCCTCTAAATAGCACATATAACTTTGGAACAGATGGCTTTCCTGCTGCGGCAACCAGTGCTAATTTATGCTTGGCAACCGGTGTGCGGGAGGTGTGGACTGGATGAGAAAGTTGGCCTTCCGCTATCGACGAGTCAAAGAGATCTACAATACCTACAAAAACAATGTTGGAGGCAAGTGGCTCTCACCAGTGTTTTGCATATAATATCTTTTCTATTTTTCATTTATGATTCTGTTTGGGGGCCACACCTACCTGTGCCTGGAGATCATTCCTGGCTCTGTGCTCAGGGATCACTCCTGGTGGGCTCAGGAGACCATATGTGGTTCTGTGAACCAAACCTTGGTTGGCCGCACCTTACCCCCCTGCACTTTCTCTAAACCCCATGTATTAGTTTTTAAAGAGCAGTTTCATATAACCACTGATGAATCTACAGTGATTTTGTGACCGAAATGCTAGCCTAGGGCCTGCTGCCCTGGTGTTTCCTGTCAAGTCTAGTCCTGAGTTCATACCTGATGGCAGTGGTGTGTCCAGGAATAAATTTTTTAGCCTGTCAGCATCCAGTTGTTCTTCAAAGAAGTGGAATTAGCAGCCCTTCCCAAAATGACTTGAGCTATAAAGCTCCTTCTACTGACCTCATGCTTGTATTAGTTGGGATCTCTTGATTGTGGTTCAAGAATGGCTTTAGCATAAAAGGGACTATAGTGACTTAATCATGGAAAGTTGAACAGTAAGATGTTGGTTCCCTCCCAGTGAAATCCAAATGCTCAAAAGTGCTAGTAGGAATCTTGATGTACTCTGGTAGGAATTATTCTAGATAGTTCCTCCCAAATAAAAATGATCACCAGGGAGATCCAAGTTTAGCACCTATATGGAATGGGGAAATATCTTTCCCTGTATATATAGTTGAGGTTTCAAGAAAATACTTTTACCTTTATTTGGTTAAGCACCCATATTCCAAGCCAGAGGGGAGAGTCGGCACTGTAAAACACATGGTTAGTTTTGGGGTTTTTGTGTACATGCTTGGCAGCACTGGGATTGAACCCCGGGCCTTGCCACTCTCATTCATGTACTCTGCCACTTATGCCACATCCCTTTCCCCCAAATACCTGGTTAGAATAATGAGGATCAGCAGACTCCCCCCAGGAAGAGATTTTTGTAATCAGAAAGGATGCTAGAAACAAAGCAGATGCTCCCTACAGTATAAAGTATTTGTCATTGAGAATCAGGTTAATCTATTATACCACTAGGCAGACACGGTGGTACAGAAGTAGAGCGTTCACACTTCTATTTATTGTTATAACACTAGATAGACACGTTGGCATGGAAGTAGAGCATTACGCACTCTTAAATCCGCAGGCCTACTTGGTCCAGCCAAGCGGGAAGCCTGGTTGCAGCTGAGGGCAGAGATTGAAGCTCTGACCGACTCCTGGTTGACACTGGCCTTGAAAGCACTTACACTTATTCACTCCAGGTGAGCATCCCTACGTCACTGGGGTGTTTTTGGTAGAAAAGGGGCTCTCCTCAGCCTTGTTCATTTTGGATATTTATTAACTTCCTCCCCTCTCCCTGCCTTCTGTTCTCATAGGACTAACTGTGTGAATATCTTAGTAACAACAACTCAGCTCATCCCAGCACTGGCGAAAGTCCTGCTCTATGGATTGGGAATTGTCTTTCCTATAGAAAATATTTACAGTGCAACTAAAATAGGTAAGCCGTTTCTTAAATCAGTTTAATTTCATTTTTTAAAGCAATTAACCCTTCACCTTCAGGCTAGTAAAAATGAAAGGCAGTAAAGCTTTCAGAATGTTAAATGTCAAAGACAACTGGCATAATAGTTTTACCAATTTTATTGTCAGTACCTTGACATCAAAGAAATAAATAGCATAATCTACGTAGTTTAACCCAGAAAACATTACTTGACCGTTCAACATTAAGGTCTATCTGTTTCAGTCAGCCAGTTGATTAGCAATTCTTGCTTATTACCGCAGTCTTATTTTATAAGCTAACACATGATAGTATCTATAGCTACACCAAGTCAAAATGAAATAACTCTAATTTAAAAGCACTGATAGAAATTCAAATGCGCATTATTGTTAGAATCATTTTTCACTGTATTTTGTAGCATATATAAACCATTGAGTTTACATTTTTGTTTGGAAATAAAAAATTGATAGAAAACGTAGAGGCAAAAGACTTATGTGAAATTTAATTGGAATATAGACCAAGAGAGAATGAAAGTAGAGAGAAGAAGCTGGGGCACTTGTTCTTAAAGAGTTTACTGTCCAGCTTGGAAATCTAAGAATTCCAGTAGCCATTTAAATAACTGAGATGAAAAGGGTATGTATGTGAGCATACATCAAGTATCTGGTTTTTTTTTTTTCTTTTTGGGTCACACCCAGCGATGCTCAGGGGTTACTCCTGGCTATGCACTCAGGAATTACTCCTGGCGTTGCTCAGGGGACCATATGGGATGCCGGGGATCGAACCCGGGCTGGCATGGGCCGGCCCGTGCAAGGCAAATGCCCTACCCGCTGGACTATCACTCCGGCCCCATTAAGTATCTGTTCAGTACCCGAAATGTACTAATAAGCATTGAACTCTTTGAAGTCAACCTTCACAGCCTTTCTGTTTATAATGAGCAAACTAAAGCTCAGAGACTTAAGCAAACTGGACCCAGAGCTTGTATATATATAAGGGTCTCTTGGATTCCCAGTTCCAAGTTCTTATCTCTAACTAGAGGAGTACTGTCTTTAAGTGCCTGAAAATATACCTCAAAGTGGAAGGTATTTATGCTCCATTAGAGGGAGGCTAGCAGGAAGAAATGACACTTACGTTAGGGAGAACAAATGAAAGTTTACCAATGTGCTAGTGAGTGTAAAAGGACAGAGAGTAAAACGTGTGCAGTACACAGTTGGTCCTGGGTGACCAGCCCACAGCACTTCTGGGCAGCCAACACTGGGAAGGTGAACTTGGGTCTGATCATAAATGACTTGGAGTTCTCGGATAAGAATTTTTTGGTGATTCTGAGGAAAGCAGATGAGTGTCCGGGCAGGCAGGTGATGTCTCAGTTTATTCAGACATGTTAAATTTTTTAATGGGTTGGGGCCAGAGCGATAGCCCACTGGGTAGGCGTTTGCCTTGCACGTGGCGGCCCATGCCAGCCCGGGTTCGATCCCTGGCAACCCATATGGTCCCCGAGCACCGCCAGGAGTAATTCCTGATGCAGAGCCAGGAGAAACCCCTGAGCATTGCCGGGTGTGACCCCAAAAAAGTAAAAACCAAGAAAAATAAAAATAAAAAATAAAAATTTTAAATGGCAAAAATCCCCATTGATATAATTTTTTTGGCATTCCTCTTATATTTCTTCTTAAAAGCACTTCCCAAATTATCACTGAAACTTCGTGTTTATATACTGACTCTCTTGGACTGTCATATCCTTAATATCTGGGTCAGTCTTATCAAAACTGTGCAGTATAGCGTAGGCATACAGTAGACATTTGTTGTGTGAAACGGATGAATTAGAAGTTTAATGTGGAGAAGATGGACAAGAAGTTTCTTTGAGGGAACTGATTCAGTAATAAAACTACTGATAGATAAGAGTTTAATCTTATCAGTGTTGTGTTTAAGAGCTTATGGGATCTTTCAAGTTTGAAATATGTGAAGTTTGAGATGCTGCCCCCAAAAAACAAGAACAAAATGCTGGAAATGCTTATAAAAAAGAAGAGGCTATCCTAAGCAGAACAGATACTATCAACAGATTCTTAATTTGTTATATAGAATTAAGTTATATCACTAAAAAGAAATCATGTTGTGTTTTTTAAACAGAGTTCCCTAATAAAAACTTACTGCATAAGAAAGTCATAACAATTTCCAGAGGGCATATAGAATAGTAGAAAAGGTTTTTCCATCGCAGAAGGAAGGTGCAAATAGTTATTAAATTTTGCTTTCACGCGTGTTGAACTTTCTTACTAAGTAATGTGTAAATATTTAGCTTGTTGGAATTTCAAAGAAGTCAAATAGATTTTAAACAATTTAAAATAGACATTTTGTTTGTGATACTAAATGTTCAGATCTCAATATGGTATAAAAATTAGGATAAAATATATAGATGGTGGTAGATATTGTGTCTAAACCAGTAGCTATATTTCTTTTCTGTGGTTCTTTTAAAAGAAGAGGGGCTGGAGTGATAGCCCAGCAGGTAGGGCGTTTGCCTTGCACGCGGCCGGCCCATGCCTGCCGGGTTCGATCCTCGGCATCCCATACACTCCTCCGAGCACCGCCAGGAGTAATTCCTGAGTGCAGAGCCAGGAGTAAACCCTGAGCATTGCCGGGTGTGACCCAAAAAAGAAAAAAAAAAAGAATAGTGATATAAACTTTGTATTTATTGCTGGTTTTGCCACCAAATGAGAGATAATTTAGAGATCATTGTAGAAAATCCAGAAGTTTTCTTATAAGTAAAATGCAAAGAAATAGGTGATCTGACTGGAATTCCATTTAGCACTGCAGGTAACTTTTTATTCCAAGTTGATTCACCAAAATAAAACATGTCTGTAAACCCTCAGATTAACTCTTAAGAGTCAGCATGTCCCTCTTGACTGAAATATCCGCAAGCCTGTAAGACTCCCAGAAAGCCTAGCAGGGACGCTCTCTGTGCTGGAAGATTTTTGGCTCACCATAGCTTCTCCTCTAAGTCACATCGGATTGACCTTCCTTATACATTAAAAATACGTGTTGCAAAACCGTGTAAACCTTTGAGGAGGAAATATTATTTTTGTTTCCTTTAAAATAACAAACATTGATGACATCCAAGTTTGGAGCTGTTTATTTACTTTAGTAATAACTACTGCTGCTGCGGGGGTTTGTGTTTCTTCAAGTGATTTAGTGTTTCACAGTTTAATGAACATCTAAAGAAGCATTAAAATTATATTCTTTGAATTTCTGATTTCATTGTCAGATGCAAACTAGAGATTTAAGTGTGACATACAAATATAAAGCAGACATTTGTTTAAGCAAACTTATCTGATCCTTATTTGAAAGAGGTGCAGGTTGAGCTCAGTCATTTACATTTGAAAACCATAAACTGTCCCATTGTCCGTTAAAATGACCCTTTTTGGCAGCCTGGACTTAGAATGCCCATTTCTTCTCTAGGAGAGAAACAATGACTGCATTACATGCGGGTTGGGCTGAGAGTAGAACAGCCACAGGGCCCAAAAAGAAGTCTTGAAGTGGGAAAGATAATAGATAATTGTTTCCTTCCTCCCCTTTTCTCCAGGAATGCACATTATTTAACACTGGTTGCTCAAGTAAGGGGTGTGATTTCTCTCTGATCCCTGAGACGTTTATATGACATTTCAGGGAGATATTTAGACATTAGGATTCCTTGATTTAAATAAAATCCCTACCTGAAAATGAACGAATAATTCTGTTTACTCTCTCTCAGAATAACAAAACCAGTTATTTTCGGAGTTTGGCATATTATGAAATATTTCAAAAATCAAGTTAAATATATTGCTACATTTGCATGGTTTGTTTCTTTTCAGTGCATTGAGAGGGTGTTCTCAAATGAGACTTTTTTTCCTGCAGAACAATATCTCTCCCTCTCAAAATGTTGTTTTGTGATTGGTCAAATCAATTTTTTGATAATGAAGTCATTGGAGAAACAGCATCAAAATAATGTTTCCAAGGGAGGAGATACCAGATGGGTATTTATAGTTTTTAGTTAATTGTGATATTATACATCACACCCCAATCGCCCATCATGTTACAGTCCTCCTAGTTTGTACATGTAGGACAGAGTTCAGTCAAAAGCATGAAGAAAGTATTTTCTTTGAGAAAAAAAAGTTTACGGACTCTTAAGAGTTACTAAAACCCTACATTTACTTTTGTTCATTAGGAAAGGAAAGTTGTTTTGAAAGGATAATCCAAAGGTTTGGAAGAAAAGTGGTATATGTTGTTATAGGAGATGGCGTGGAAGAAGAACAAGGGGCAAAAAGGTGAGTGATCTCAGATGGTGCCTCTCAGGCCATTTCCTTTCCTTAGACCTCCAAATCCAGTATCTAGTTCATCTAACACATATGTTGCATTTCTCTGAAACGATTGTGCATGTGTTCAGAACAGAACAGAGTAGCAGTAATTAATGCAATGATCTTTTGAAGAGTGACAGATGCAAGCTTCAGGGTCATGGATGGTTGATCCTCGTAGAAGAGACTTTGGGATTAGCAATGAAGGCTTAGCAGTATATCCATCATCCAAACAGCAATACCGAGTATGCCATGATCATTCTCCTTCCTGTGTCCACAACAAACAGTGACAGGTGGCTAAAACCTTATTGTATGGCCCAAATGGAACTTCAAATATGACTTACAAAATCGTCTACAAATTGATCAGAACTGGCTTGCAAGATGTAAAGGATTTGCTGCCCTAGAGTAGATGCCTTCTCCACATTATGGCTAATGTCTTACTCCAGTGGCTCTGGGGGAACCAAGCAGACCCAACCCCCAGCTGGTCCATTGTAATTCTGCATTCCTGCAAGTATGCTTCTCTCATTTCCTGGGTAAGAACTTTCTCCACAATGCTTATCAATTGTGGTTCTAAAATAAATGGTGAGCCGGGACCACATTAGCCTGGCTACTCAGGCTTTAAGGTCTGCTCACAACCTACATTTCTGACCTTTCCCATTCCTTCACTTTGTGTTGCTTTCATATTAGTCTGCTCATCTTCTTTGGCCGTTGCAGGACTCCTTTGCTGCTGTTGCCCCTTCTTGGAATGACTCTTATGAATGCTGATCATCATTGCATACATTGGTTTCCAACCATTAGTTTATGTGACACCTTTTCTCTTCCTTCTGGGTTTTGTTGTTTTGGTGCGGTTTGGGGGGTCATACTTACAGTAGTTAGGCCTTACTCCTCATTCTGTGCTCAGGGATCATCCCAAGAAATCCTAGCAGGGCTCAGGGACCATATGTGGTACCAGGAATCAAACACCAGTTGGCCATATGAAAGGCAAGTGTCCTGTGCACTGTACTATCACTCCATCTGTTTTCCTGTGTTTTCTGAGAACTCCATTCTAGTTGTGTTCACTTAAAACTTTAATTGAAGAAACTCTTTTTGTTGTTTCTTTTAAAACTTCAGTGGTAACAGTTTGGGTTTGAATTCTGACTTAGCTGTGTATCAGTTCTGTGCCTGTTAGCAGATGACTGAACCCTTATCTGAAAATTGAGAACATATTTTCACCAGGATCATAATTTCACTTAGCTCACTAGGCTACTAGCTCATGGAGTAGATATGTAAAACCCATAAAAGAAAGTCTGAGACACATATAAAGTAGATAGTAGATAGGTCATCACTATTGTCTTTATTTGTGTAGGAGTTATCTCTGCAAGCTCCAGAGAGGTAGGGAATCTTATTTTGTTTGCTTTTTTGACACTTTTTCTTAACAAAGGGTCCTGAATCTTAACAAAATCAAATTTGGTGTACTTCTTGAATAGTTAAGGACTTAATGAAACTAACCAGTGGGATTGTTTTCCTTCCACTTCCCTGTTTACTCTCTGAGAGTAAAGACAGTTTACTTCCAGAAAGAATCCCACAGCTCATCTCCTCTGCAGTGTTATACCTTGCACTATATACTGTTGTGTGTATATTAAAAATTGTTCCTTGGGCGGAGCGATAGCCCAGCAGGTAGGGCATTTGCCTTGCGCGGCCGGCCTGCGCTGGCCCGGGTTCAATCCCGGCATCCCATATGGTCCCCCGAGCACCGCCAGGAGTAATTCCTGAGTGCAGAGCCAGGAGTAACCCCCTGAGCATCGCCAAGTGTGATCCAAAAAAGCAAAAAAAAAAAAAAAAAATTGTTCCTTAAGTCACCAGAACATAGATATAGCATTAAGCTTTACCTTGGACCAGTCCTTTTAGATACTCTGAAGATTTATTTCACTTTGCATGCCTCAGAATTCCAACAAAAGAAGTCAACAGTAGTTCTGTAACTAATAGGAGCATTTCATTTATACCCAGAAATACATGATGTGCGCAAGATGCCAGGCTCCCCATGACACATCAGTACTGGTAGAAAATCGCACACACTTTATAATCCAGGAGAGCTTGATGCAAAGCACTTGCCATTAGGTGCTAGTCCTTATATTTCAGCATCGCCACTGTTTTTCCCCTCAGTTTTCTTAAGTATATCTGTTAGCCCTTAGAGCAGTTTTCATGAAATGAAATTTGTCCCAGACTAGATTAGAATCCCCCAGACATCCCTGGAGAGCTAAGGAGAATGTTCCGTGCCTTTTTGAAAGCCTCTGAATTCTCCACGCCTTCGAGACAGGACCTCTTAGGGGGTATGGGAGTATGGAAGAGAGTTGTACCTATTGAACATAGAGACTTGAAGAGCAGAGTTTCATGCCGTGTGGCCTAAGGCCAAGGTATGAATCTGCCCCCACAGATTGGTCTCTCTCCCACTTGTATTTGCCAGAAATTTTGAATTTCAAGAGAAGGTTGCCAGAATGTGGCTTTCTAGTTTATGGTAGGCAGAAAAAAATGCGTATGAAAATACAGACTTAAAATGCAAGGAACACAGCTTTCTCTGGGCCCAGTTTTAGTGGGTGTGGTGACCTTTCCTAAAGCTTTTTGAGAAGTAACATTTATTCGATGTTGGTATGAGTGAACAAACATGGAAAAAGTGAAGGAATTTTTGGTTTGATGTTGGAATTATAATTTAGTAATAGAACTGAGAGTGTTTGCTCTCTTGAATGGCTTAAAATGGTTTTTACTATTTATCTTTAAACATGTTGTTTTTTGTAAACTGTCACACACACACTGCCTATACCAAAAAGTATTAGGGAGATACCTTCAAAGAATGTTCTCTGAATGTTTTGACCAAGATTCAGTGTTCTGTCTTGGGTTTCTGGAATGAACAATGGAATCCAGTAGTTTTGTTGAGGATCTAATCTTCATATTGAGACCTCCCTAGTTTGAACCATGAAACTGCAACCAGGAGTCTTTACACAGAATATGTATGTGAATGAGGGAAGGTTCAGCTTCTTAATAATCCTGCATATGATTCCAGCTGCCATCAGTCATCACCCATAATGATAAATTGACCTTTTCTTTCTTTTTTGAAATAGTATAATTGATAGCCTTTATATTAGCTTCATTCATGTGCTTCAGGTGTATAATATGCTATTTCAACATTTATTTTCTTTTCCTGATATTTTTGTCTTGTTTCTGTCCTGGTACCACACCTGACAGTGCTCAAGGCTTACCCCCCGGTTCTGTGCTCAGGCATCACTCCTGGGAAGACTGGGGGACCATATGTGGTGCTGGGGATCAAACCTGGGTCAGCTGCTTTGAAGACAAGCTCCTACCTACTGTATTATTGTTCCATCTGCATGGTTTAGCATTTATTTACAATGCAAAAATGATTGCAATGCAAATTGATCACCAAAACCAATCTGTTTTCCAGCTATTTTTAGACGTTTTATCCCCCATGTTATGAGCATAGCCTCCTTAACTGCATCCTGCAATATATAACACAACTCCATGACTCAGATTGATAATAGAACATTTGTTACCACTTGGTTATTTCCATTTATTTTATCCACCACTACTCCTTCTCAACTGCTAACTACCCTTACGCATCTTGTGTAGCTGTTTGTTTTTTTATTTTCATCTTCCTTCTTAGATTTCATAGGTAATTGAAATCATACACTATTGTCTTTCTATTATTTCATGTACATTTCTACTCATAATACCCTCAGAGTTCAACTTTGTTCTTGAAAATGGTAGCATTCTATGTTCTTTATTTTATGGCTCTGAGATACTGTGTTATATATGTGCATGTGTGTACATGAATATATTTCCACATATCTATTTATAGCATATATACTTATATGCATATATGTGTATATACTATATGTGTGTGTTATATATCCACATCTCCCGTCATTATCCACTGATGGAAACTTTAGGTTGACCCTGCTATTATAGATAACTCTTTGACAAATGTCGTGGTGGAGGGGCCATACTATTTTTAAATTAGTGCTATTTGTATATTTTCTATACCCAAAAATAGAATTGCTGAGCACAGGAAGTTCTATTTAATTTTCTGTGGGGAGATGCCTTGCAGGGGCTCAGCAGGTGGGGGAGTGGGAGGCAGTGGCAGCTCTAACCCACCTAGGCAAGGATATATTGTGAATCCCGGAGGAGTGGGGGGCATCCAACCAGTGGAATGCGGGAGCGGATCACGTTCTGCGCATCCCTGTATTTCTCCTTCCCATGTTTTAATCTTTTGAGGAATCTTTTAATGTTACTTTCTGTAATGGCTTTGCCAATTTATAATCCCATTAGCTGTATTCGAAGGTTCACTTTTCTACAAATCCTCACCAACATTATTACTTTTGTTTTTTTGTTCTTGTTTTGGGACGGGGTGGGCCACACTGAGGAGTGCTCAGAGATCATTTCTGGCTCCTTGCTTAGGGATGGAGACTCTTACTGGTGCCCTGGCGAACAGAGGAGGTGCCACAAATTAAACTGGCATCAGCCACATGCAGGACGAACAACTAGTGCTTTTATATACCAATCAGAAGCTAAGGATCTGATTTACCATAAATAAAACAGTCTTTAAGATGACATTCTGCACAGATATAGTAAATTTTGAGGGTAGATTTCATGCGAGGATCTTCCTGCTCAAAGCTACATAGAAAAATTCCAACTAATGAAAGATGGTTGTCTGTGCTTATAGAAGTAATCATAAAGGTAAGAAACAAAAAAAAATACTATAAATCACTTAAAAATTTAGTGTATCCAAGATTCTCTTTTAGACTGTCCTTATCTGTTATTTCATTAAATCTTCACAATTCTAGAGAGATCTTTAGACTGCTTTCATAGATGATAAAAATTTCAGAGAAAGAGGAATTATTTGGCCAACATCAATGGTTAGAATGAACGTTCTTAAACTAGAATTTGCTCTCAATAGCCATGAGATTTAGCACAAATATTCTTTAAATCATAAACTTTAGCTTAGATATGCTCTGTTTATAAAATATCATCAGGTTTTGTTTTTAACTAGAAGAATGAAATATGAGTGAAGTCAATATAAAATCAGAATAGATCTTTAATTTATTTTGGGTGGTGGTCACACCTAACTACACTCACTCAAGGCTTACTCCTAGCTCTATACTCAGGGATCATTCTTTGTGGTGCTCAGGGGAAGTAATTCAGGATGACCACATGCAAGGCAAACACTGGACCCATTTACTATCGCTTTAGCCCCAAATTGAATTAGAATAAAGCATGGAAGGCTTTCTTTCTTTCCATTGGAAGTAGACATGACTAGGTAAATGTTCTCTCCATGTCTTTGCATTCATCAGTAAACTTCTTTCATTTTGGTATAATTTAGTTTGTGAGCATTTTGTACTCTTAAATAGAATAAAGAGCCAGTGAAGTTCGAGTTTCAACACTAATATGCTTTGCAAAAGTTGCTCCCATGCATCCTTTCAAAGGGGCTGGAGCGATAGTCCAGCAGGTAAGGCATTTGTTTGTCTTACCTGCTCCAGGAGTAATTCCTGAGTACAGAGCTAGGAGTTCTCCTGAGCATTACTGGGTGTGGCCCAAAAAGAAAAAAAATAAGTCTCTCAAAACATCATGTATTTTTCCAATCTGTTTTATTGTGTTAGCTTGCTTCTTTAGTTTTTTTTGTGTCCTTTTTACAAAATTCACTCCTAACACTCACCTCTTTTCCCTGTAGGGATGCCTTTCATCTCCCTAAACTATGTCCTTTTGCTAGAGATAGTTACTCTAAGCCCAGAAATGAAAAGCAGTAAGTATTCTGCCAACTGCCTGTTTTGTCATGGTCAACGGAAGTCTGTTCTGTCCTTTTTCTTTATGCCAATATAGTCTCTGGGCTTTCATCAGTAATTTCATCTAATTCTATAATTTGTATCTTTAAAAAATGCCCCTTTTCAAAGAGAAAAAGCTAGAAATACGTTAGTGTCCTAAAAGATCTCTTACATGAGTTTTTCCCTGAGCACCTCTTTGTTCTTGTAAAGATTGTAGAAATGGCGAAATAACCAGCCGACAGATCTTTCTTGACTTGTGTCTTTTTGTTCTCAAGATCTATCAGACTTTCTCTTTTTTTTTATTATGCAATTCCATGTTCTAGGATAATAATTTAAATCCAGTGAAAATGTAAGTAGGCATATGTAGATTACCAAACTCAAAATAATCAAATGAGTTTCCTATTCACTGACAGAAGTTTGTTTCCTAAACTTTATTTACTTTTCAAAGAACTATTTAAAATAAATCTCTTACGGATAACGGGGCATATGATATGAGAGGCATCCAGTATTCCATGTGATGGCAAAGGCTTCACTCCAAAGCTTGCTAAAATCCAGGATGTTTTTGAGAACCTGGCTAATAATGTTGGTTCTAGGAAACAAAAATAAGATCTGCGTTTAAAACACTGTTTTTACTCCAAGTTTTTACTTTAACTTAAATGAGCTAGAAGGATTAGTAAGAGCAAACACATTTGTTAAAATTCCAAATGCACTACTTTTATTTGGTGCTTAAGAAGCAACTATGTCAGCTCTTGAACTGGATCTCATGTTCATTCTTAAAAAGTTCATGTCTAGAGCCTAGAGAGGTAGGATCGCAGGCAGGCCACTTGCCTGCATTCAGGCAACCCAGGCTCGATCCCTGGCATCTGGATGGTCATCTGAGTCTGTCAAAAGAGATCTCTGAGCACTGCCAGGGGTGGCTCCAAAACAGAAACAAAAAGTTGATGTCTGTGTAGGGAGTGACATACACTAGTAATGAAAGAATAGTGCTGACCAGTAAGTTTAACAATGAGATTTTATTAAAATAATTAATAATAAAAAGTTGTATACATATGTATACAGCAGAATTTTTTCTCTGGTGCTAACAACATGTGCCTCACGCATGCACAACATGCACTCAGGGCCAGAGCCATAGCCCAGCAGGTAGGGCGTTTACCTTGCACGTAATAGTAATAATAAAAGATTCTGCTATATAAGTATCCCACCCGCATGGCAGAGCCTGGCAAGCTACTCGTGTCGTATTTGAGATGCCAAAAACCAGTAGCAGTCATGGACCTCATTCCATGACCTGAATGAATGGTTTGAGGCTCTTCGTGTTCCTGGAGCGAGCAGATGCCTTTGGGCTACACTAGCATGTGACAGGACGTATGGAGATGTTACTGGTGCCCTATCGAGCAAATCAATGAACAACGGGAAGACAAGTGAGACAAGTGATACATGTGTGTGTGTATGTATATATATATATATATATATATATATATATATATATATATATGTATGTATATCTGGAAATGCATTAATTTATATTTTGTGAAGTATATGATACCTCCACACACATTAATTTAGATTTTGTGAAGTATATGATACCTCCACATACACATATATACAGAGGAAAACAGTTTGGTATTTATGCAAATACCAAACTGTATTTGGTATACTTTATACAGTATACCAAATACAGTTTGGTATTTGCATACTTTACTTTGTATACCTTTATAAAGTATATAAAGTAAAGATTATATACTTTATACAGTGAATTCTTTTTTTCACTTAAACTATATCCTGGGAGGTATGTAAGTATGCCTAATAGCAACATAAATATGAAATTTTTTACCGAAAAGATAATTTATTAGGCTAGAGGGCGTGCTGTGAAGGCAGGAAGCCTGGTCAGTCCCAGGTACAACATGATCTACAAACAGCTACCTGTGTATCTCTTCCTCTCTCTCTCCCTCTCTATCCCTCTTTCTCCTCTCTCCCTCTCTCCCTTCCCTCTGTCTCCGTCCCTCTCCCTCTCCCTCCCTCTCTTCCTCTCTCTCTCTCTCTCTCTCTCTCTCTCTCTCTCTCTCTCTCTCTACCTTCCTCTCCCCACCCACATGTGCACACACTCTAGTGGTTACTCCTTTCAGTGCTCAGAGATCTGGATGTCAGAATCTTTTAAATTAGTGCATGGATACCCATTATATGGTTCTGCTGAGTTCCTAGCGATGAGTATTTAGATGGATTCCAGGCATTTATTATTAGACAGTTTTTCAGTGAGCAGTTTTTTGTAGTTCATAGCCAACTATATACTATGGATAGATTTCTACAAGTACCATACTTGTGACAAAGATTATTTGTGCTTTTGTTTTTAATTAATGTTATTAATACATTTTAGTCACTTACAAGAACTCAATTTACATGTCATATCTATGTATCCAGCTTTTTTATAGTAATTGATTTCTGTATAACCAAAGGGGAGAAATGCAAATTACTGAACAACGGAATTTGGAAAGATACCTTGAGTAAACAAGGTCTTGCTCTATTCTCTCAACAACTCTCAAATATAACATACAGCTTTACTCACTGTAGTCATACATACATCATATCCCCAAAATAATCACCTTCATCTAGTTCCCCTGACCCCCCACCGACTCTGCTAACCACAATCTCAGCTCTTTTTTTCCTATGAGTATGGATTTGGAGGGCTGGTGAGTTTAAATTCTGCATAGGAATGAAATTGACTGTTTTTGTCTTTGACTTATTTCTCTTAGCAAAATGTCCCCAGGGTCCAGCCATGTGGTCATAATATCAGCATTTCTTTGTGTAGTACCCCACTCTATAGGTGTACATTGAGGTATTCTCGAATTCATCTGTTGGTGGACAATCCATTGCTTCCTTGTTTTTGCTATTGACTAATGTTGATGTGAACATGAGAATACATATATTTGTGCAACATGTTTCCTTCAGATAGTTTTCCAAAGACAGAACTTTTACACCATATTGTGATACTGCTCCTTTTAATACTCTGACAGAACATTACTTTTTAATATTTTGATGACCATCAATACTGTTTTCCTAGTGGGTGCTTCACTTCCTATTCTCATAAAACAATGAGGAAGCATTTCCTTTGTGTTAGAACATTGTGTGACTCAAACCCAATCGTGAACAACTTTGTAACCGCGCATCTCTCCATGTTTCAGTACATTTTTTTCTAAAAGTTCCCTTTTCTCAACCTCTACCTCAGCAGGTGGGGATATGTTATCTCCTGACTACTTTGATGATATCCTTTCAAACTGAAAGGGATTTATATTTGCATGTTGACAATTTGTTTATCTGATTAGGAAAATATTTATTCATGTTTCTTGCCCATTTTAATTAGATTGTTATTTTACTCTCGATATACAGAATTTCTTTGTGTTTAGATAGTAATCCTTGTTAGATGTATGTTTGCAAAATTACTTCCAGTCCATAGATTTGCTTAGTGTTGTCATCTCATTTTTTTAAATTTTTTTTTCTTTCGCTGTGCAGATGCTTTTTAGTTTCATATAGTGCACTTGTTTATTTTTCACCCTTCTTGTACTTTAAATGTCATATAAAAATTATACATAAAACTCTTGTCAAGGAAATTTTCCCCTAAGTTTTTACATGAGTTTTTGATCTTTAGGTCTTTAATCCATTAGTTAAATTTTTGTGAGTGGTATAAAAATAGAGGTTCTGTTTTATTTTTTTCACATGATGCTCGTCAGTTTCCCATTTATTGAAGTAACAGTCTTCTCTATGTCAGATATTCTCGAATCATCTATCAGATACATATTTTATTTCATTAGTCTATGTGTGTATCTTGATGACAGTACCCAGACTGTTTTCATTACCATATTGCCACTGTACAGAACTTGAAATCATAACATGCTATTTTTCCCATGATTTATAAGAATTGCTTTGGTCATTCAACATTTTTTTTAAGTTAAAGCACTATGATTTGCAAAGTTGTACAATAGAATTTGACTTACAATGTTGGGGCCAGAGAGATAGCACAACAGGTAGAGCATTTACCTCGCACTTACTGCCAACCTGGGTTCAATCTCTGGCATCTCATATGGTTCCCTGAGCACTATAAAAAGTAATTCCTGAGGGGCGGAGCAATAGCCCAGCGGGTAGGGTGTTTGCCTTGCACGTGGCCGGCCTGTGCAGGCCCAGGTTCAGTCCCAGGCATCCCATATGGTCCCCTGAGCACCGCCAGGAGTGATTCCTGAGTGCAGAGCCAGGAGAAACCCCTGAGCATCGCCAGGTGTGACCCAAAAAAGCAAAATAAAGACTTAAGGTGTTCATGATACCTTATTTTTAGGATATCTATCTACTTTTGGTAGTTTGATATAGATTGAATCCATCAGTGACTTTGGTATGAACTTTTGCAATCCAGAAACATGAAGCAACTTTATGTTTACTTGTATCTTATTTTCTTTTATCAGTATGTTATAGTACAGAGATTGTTCGTATCCCTGGATAAACCTATTACGAAAAATAGAATAATTTTACTTCTCTCATTCCTTTTTCTTACTAGATAACTTTGATTTTTAGCCCCCACATTATCTTATAATATAACCAAATCATTTTAACGGATATGTTTGCTTCTTGGCTCTTGACAGTGGGGATATATGTCGCATCTGTACCATATATTATATATCTGCTGTAACTACAGTGCTGACAATATTAAACTATTTTAATAATGCCATGAAGTTTATTCAATTGAAAAGGAAACCTGAGTCATAATTCAAAGTTGAAGAAGAGTTGAATATAATCAAGATTTTTGCCACCACCAGTTTTCTGTACTTTATATGGAAAATATATAATGTTTCCCACTATATGTTTGAACAAAACAAAATGGATCGTTCTAGTAAAATACACATGCACACACATTTTTTTCTGGGGTATACCCAGCACTGCTCAGGGCATAGAAATGAGGGCCCATAAGGGATGCTGAGGGCTTAGGCTGGAGGATACATAAGATCAAACTCAGATTGGCTGCATGCAAGGCAAATTCCTACCTGCTGTGCTATTACTCCACCTCTAGAAAAACATTCTATGTGAAAAAGAAGGGTTGGTTCTTTCTAATTACTAGAACTGTGAAGTTCTTTTATATCCATAAAACTTCAATAATATCTTGGGAAAGACAGTGTTTTGCTCACCATTTTTGTGAGTAGAACTGATGATTATATGAGAAATAATTATCCTTCATGTTATTAAATAATGCTTAAGATGGAGCACTGTTACTGACTTAGAGACCAATGTTCTCTTTCACATACACCTAAGATTTGAGATTTGTCAGTTATATTGTAGAACCACTTGCATTTTGTTAAGTTGTCTGTGATATACCACAAGCATATTTCATCATTGAACTTGTTTAAGGGTATTGTTTGACTATTTGGTTCCTATTATTCTGTGCAGGAAGATCAAGCCATTAGTATCTTCCTGGTCATAAATAAGCATATTGAAAGCTTTTATGGATAATCTCACCTTTCAATAATGTGTTTGGAGTATTATTTAAAATTTAAACAGTTTAAATGTGCTCTAGATCAACATTAATGTTTCCACATATAAAGATCACATGCAATTATGCCACAGCAAAGACCAAAGTGAAATTAATAAACTTAGAAAATTAACTGTTTTTTCCAACTATTTTCTATACCATTGATGTTATCAATAGTTTCAAATTTGTATGCAGTCTTTGTGAGACGTATGCTTCAGATAAGCATATGTTTATATATGCTTAATATAGTATGTTTTATATATATGTGTATGTGTGGTTATATATATATATATATATCTCAGGGAGATTCAAGATTAAGTAGCAAACAGAGCAGGATTTTGAATGGTACTTCCTATATGTGTACACAATTTAAATATTAACATGCATATATATGAATTATAGAAACACTTATGGAGGCTGTATCGGAAGCTGGTTGAGAAATTATTTTTGCTAATTCCACTTTATGTAATACACATGTATTTCTAAGAGATAGTGGAAAGCTTTCTTATTACAAGTAATCATTTTCCAAACCTTACTTTGAATCATAAACATTCAAATCTCTCAGTGTTTCTTTATATAGTTAAAGCATGAAAGAGTGTGTGTATTAAGCTGCACTGATAATTTTACACTATTGGGGAACTACCATTATTAGGAAGCATTACAGTATATAGAGTTCAGATTTAAATGACTCTGCTTCTTCTCTAAGCCTTAATTTATTCATGAGTAAACTAATAATATCTTTTATCTCGGAGGTTATAAAGAGACTTAAACAAGATTCTATGTAAAGTTTACATAAGTGAAAATTATTGCTAAAAGTTATCTTAATAGGGACTACCATGTTCAGCACTATTTGCTTTCTATGTGAGTCATGGCCTCTGCCTCCCAACATAGTTATTTGAGCACTCTTAATGACCATCCTTTTATACCTTGCTCAACTATAAACTCTTAATTTTATATGTTTCCCAAGCAAAGAAACATGGCTATTCCTGTTACAATACATAAATAAACGCTCATAATTGTTTTAATTTTCAGTAGCTTACCCCTAGCCTGTGAGAGAATCAGGCACATCTACACCTTTCCTGAAAGCTCAAAAAATTGTTCATGAGTTTTGGTAAAAATTAGACTTGCCAAATTATTTTTCTAAAACTGTAAACAATATTTTATATTCAGTTGTATATACTGTTAAAGGATAGGTATACGTACTTCAAAATAACAGGTTTTGTTTGGGATAATTCTGTAGGGTATGTGTTTAGCAATTACTTGAGTAATAAAAATTGTTAATTATTTTAAATATTTGCATTCCCAGTATATAATACATAGCTATGAGAGATATGTTAAAAGTTTGATCCTTCCATTACCTATAGATTTTTTTTAAAAGGGGACAAGGGGGAATAAAAGCAAACAAACAAAAGAAAAAGCCTTTATTTTGACTGTTTTCAAGTTAAATCCTTCATTTAATTTTCCTTTTCAGAAAATTTTTTTTTTTTTTTTGCTTCTACCCAGTGATGCTCAGGGGTAAGTCCTGGCTCTGTACTTAGGAACTACTCCTGGCGGTGCTTGGGGACCATATGGGATGTCGGGGATCAAACCCAGGTCGGCTAAATGCAAGGCAAATGCCCTGCCCGCTGGGCTAACACTCCGGCCCCTTCAGAAATATTTTTAGGAGCCAGATAGTACAATGGTTAAGGTGCTCATCTTGCAGGTAACTGAACTTGGTTTGATCCTGGCATCCCAATTGGTCCCCCTGAACACAGTTAGGTGTCACCCAACCCACCCATTCCCCAATTTTATTTCAAAATTCCTAGAATTCTAATGTCAAATTAAACTCGGATCCTCACATTTTTAGATAAATGAATCCCTATGTTGGCTTATATGGGTTAATTAGAATTTTTGTTTTTTAAAAGGATGTGATTATCTTTTTCTTTTAAGCAATGACTTTGTTGATGCAAAATTCACCATCAAATCCTCACAGTGCTTTTCAGAGGTGAAAGTTTATATTCATGTTTTTATACTTAATAATTAAGTTGACTTGTTTTTTATCTCTGGTTAATTCAGGCATTTCACATACATTCCTATTATTCAGATTATATTTTTTAGATTATTTCTTTAAACAACTACAAAAAAATGCAACTTGGCCATTCACTTGTAATTTTCCTAAATGATAGTCATTTTAAGATCAATTCAAGAAATGAATACTGATAACTTTCAGTACCTGTATTGCAAACCATAATGTCCAAAAGAAGAGGTAGGGAGGAAGGGGAAGAGGGAGTGTGAGAGAGAGAAAGAGAGAGAGGGGGAGAGAGAGGAGGGGGAGAGAGCACAAAAATGTCTTCCATACAAGCAAATTGGGGTGGGGGTTGGAAGGAACGAAACTGCGTACATTGATGATGGAAAATATATACTGGTAAAATGTGGTGGAACATTGTATGACTGAAACCAAATCATGAAATCTTTGTAGCTATCTCAGTGATTCAATTAGGAAAAAAAAGAAAAAGATCAATTTAAGAAATAGCTGGTAGAAATTAATTTTCAAAAAAAACTTGCTTCAGACATAAGAAAAAAGTTTGTTTGAAAAGTTTAAATACAACTAAGAAAAATGCTAAAACATTCAGGATTAAGAAAATACCAGATAGTTGTTTTGAAAGCAGCTATTTTTGACAAAGTTTCATTCATTGCTAGCTCTTATTTTTTATCTAAAGTGTTGGATTGACATTCAGGTGACAGTTTAGCTCTAGCTAAAAAATAGCTATCAACTTCTTAAAAGAAACAGACCCCAGTATACATTTAAAATGCACTTCTTGGGGCTGGAGAGATAATACAGCAGGTACATTATTTTGCCTGGTTATATCTCGGCATCCCATATAATACCCCCTAACACTACCAGGGAGTAATCCCTGAGCAATTCTGGGAATGGCCCAAAACTAAAAAAAATAGAACAAAATTCAGTTCAGTATTCTTAGCGAAAGATTAGTTTTGTTTTGAAAGAACAGATGTGATGTGAAGATATGACCTACAGTTGTTCACGGTATTGTAAAAGGGGATGAGCTTGTCGTGGATTCTGAAAGCAAGTTTAAGGCATTCTCTGTATTCACCTTGCCTCTGTCCCTTCCCTAGCATGCCATGCCCTTCTGGAGGATCTCCAGTCACTCGGACCTCATGGCCCTGCATCATGCATTGGAACTGGAGTACCTGTAACAGCCACATAGCACTTTGAAACTGCACAACAGCCCTGTGACCAGGGACAAATCCGGCAGGCCTGAGTCTCACGTCAGCACAGACTCCAGAACTTAGTGATTTCGACATACTGACATGCAGCTGCTCTGGGTCTTCACCTCTGCCCTTGTAGTACATGAAGGACCACCTCTATTTCTTCAGAACAGCTGTTGACTGTAGTACTGTGAATCCATTGAAATTAAGCCATGAGAATGTTCTAGCACAGCAGAATGTGTCTTTTCCACATTAAGTACATGGTTCAAACCTGTGAAGAAAGAACCTGCACAAGCTTACGTTTTTAGCATCTTCAATGTGACGTAAAGAGATTCTCCAATACAACAAACTTGATTGCACAAGAAAAACTGAGATGTGTCTCCTGAATACTGGTGGGGAATTTTCCTATAAAGAAGGTTTACTTTTTGGTGTCTCATACCCAGGGTAATCTGTACATCCCTACTTATTTATGAACAGACTTTTTAAAGAAATATAATAAAACAGCTTTATTGAGGTATAATTCACATACCAGGTGGTTCACTCGAACAGACTTTTTGACATCAAAAGAATTGAAGAGACAATAGTCTAAGAAGGGAAGCAGTTAAAGGCCTTTGCCTCATGACACAGCAAGTACTTTGAATTTTAGCACATTGCAAAGTAGTTTAAAGTATGTCTAATTTAAACGTATAATATGTACATCACTGAGACAATCATGTACAGAAGAATTCTTGGTGTAAATTTGTAATAATGGATGATTCTTTTTACATACTGTTTAGGAAAATGATATTGAAAGGTAGCAGTGCCTTGGTAGTAAAGTCTGAGGGCCGTCCACACGCTTGCGTGAGCACTGCCTTAGCCAAGTACTGGGTATAAATATGTAGATAAGGGTGGGTTGCTTTCTGTTTCTGGGTTGTTGTTGTTGGTTTTTGTTTCATTTTTGTTTTTTTTTAGATATTGTTGTCAAGACCAAAAGCATGGATGTCAAGTGTCAATAGAAAATTGTTTCCCAAAAATTTTCCCCATCAGTTCTGCTCATGCTGTTAGAAGGTCTGTCAGAAAATTACAGAGCGAGTAGTGTCTTAAATAATTTAAAAGAACCCTCTGACAGCCTCACTGTTTCATTTTCAACACCATGTATTATATGTAACTACTTGGGAAAAAATGATGATTCAAATGTTTCTTCCCCAGGAAGAATGTAGACAATAGATTTATTTTATTAATTAAAGGCTCATGAATTGGAAACTAGGAGAGTTTTCTAGGGCTCACATTATGGTGTGTTTATTTTCTTGTTAGAGAAAGGAGGAGGAATCTGAAACTTAGCAGAAATTTGCACTGTTTCCGATAGTCACGGGCTTTTTGTCACACTTGGTCTCACCATCCCAGGAAAGGTAATTGCCAGCAATAGATATGGCCAGTCATCATCCCCAAGGGAAAAAAAAGTGTTACTCTTTACCTGCATTATAAAAGATATGACAACCATAAATCCCAAGTGGGCGGGGGAGTTTTCACTTTTCTTCTACTATAAAACAGTTCTCCATAAGTGATCGCTTTGGGTACTAATATCTCTCATCTAAAGCCTTCCATTGTCATGAAACTCTTTGGAAGAAGTGTTTTAGTGGATTTTTCACCACTAAAACACTCTTTGGAAAAAGTGTTTTAGTGTTTTTTTTCATTTGTTTTTAGATTTCATACTGGGAATAATCACCAGCTTTTTATCCTAAGTCTCTCAAGAGCTACTAGATCCTTTTCAGAAGTTTCATGTTGCTGCTAAGATCAGTTGTTGATTTTCCAAATTGTTTAAATTAATGGTTGAAATCAGTTCTTTTTGCTTGAAGCAAACCTAAGGTGGCATTTTTTTTTTACTTTTCCATCCACCTTTTAGTGCTCTGTAGGTTACAAACACAAACTTTATCTTGACCTTACTGTATAAAGGTGTGTTGTGCCCACAAATGTGTACAGAATTTTTTCTTCATTAATTTTGTGTTTAAATTAATAAAATTGATTTGTGAAGTACTGTAAGCTCATTGAATGTCAGGATGTGTTTATCTGAATATCTCTCAATAACTGGACATGGCAGGAAACCTGGTTGCATTAGGATTCTTGTGCTTCAAGGAATTAATTGGAGTAATGGCTTTATCAGCCCTTGAGGGGACTAGCCTTGAAGGGTAACAGCTGTTTCTTTGATCACTAAAGAGCAGATGAAAGGAAAAGCTCTCTTCTCTCCCAACCCCCAACTATATAAACTGAACTCTCAGATTTATCCTGTACAGAGCAGAATTTCATGTAAAGAATCTTGGTGGTAGAGCATAGATTGAGCTCCCGCAACACCTAAGGGACAGGACTATACAGTAGTTTCATCAAAAATAATGTCCACAACCTATACCTTTAAGATTTAGCCAGTGTAATCACCACTGACCAAGATATGCACACAGAAAAAATTACTTTCTCTTGTAACTTACTCTCAGAAACAAGATGTTTATTCATACAAACATGAAAATCCAGTATGCAATTGTAGGACTAATTTGGTAGGATCATTTGTGACTTGCTCACACTGGTCAAATGGTTTATGCATTAAATTGACTGAGCATGCTTTAAAAAAGAGGCAGTGGTGTATAGTGAAGGTATTCTTGTGTTGTATTTCCAGAAAAATATTAAAAGAGGCAAAACAGGCTAAATACCAACTTTCTGAAGCACTAATTCAAACATGACTATGGCCGTGTGTTTATGGTTTCCTCCCTTACTATAGTGCCCAGAATTTTCTATCTGGCATTCTGCACCTTCCAAATGTACTATTTGCTTCCTGACATTCTCACTATTATGAACAATCCATCATTAAACTAGAACCAGACTTTGGTGAATCAAGCAGCAGGTAAGGATCCCTGCTTCATCTTTCTCATATCATTGCTGTCAAGAGTTTCTCAGTCCACTACCTCTCCTTTATGAAGCCTTTCCCATCAAAGGTATCATTAGCTTCTCCGGAAAGTCTCCCACACAAAATCCAGACTCTTTGTTGATGGCTTATATTATTTCCTTCAGTATAGAATTACTGTGTCTATCATGGGAAGTATTATCTGCAGCTGAGCACTTGAATTTATATTGGAGTAAGAAATCAACAAATATTCTTGAATAAGTGAATAAGACACATTTGGTGTTCCTTACAGAAGTGTACTTTGCAGCAAATATTAAACAAGGAGTTTTGGGTAGTGATAGGACATAAGCTTCTGTGGAAAGGATGAACATGAACTGCACGAATAGCTTGGAAATGGCAAAATGACAAGATCAGAGGTGGGGTATGAGGCTAAAGGGCTTCAAATAAGACCATTTGTATTCCCTGTATTACAGGAGTGAAAATCATGCCTAACGGTCAAAAAGAAATGACTTTGGTAGGTAAAGAGAGAAAGCCATGAGGTCATAGGAATTTGAACATTATCCTAAATGGATGGGGGACCACGGATGACTTTGTGGGGGGGTGGCCCAGCAGAAATGATTGCCCTGTCTGCTGCATGGAGAAAGTGCAAAATAAGAAAATGGAATACGTGAAACAGGTAAACCTTCAGGCTAATAAAACAATCCAAGTGGCCAAAAGCGAGATTCAGGTGAAAAGGGTAGAAATTGAAATTGGTATTTTCAACAAAAATAATGGTAAGATTTATTGGAAAAAGGAAAGGACAAGACATAAGAGGAATCCGGACAGCTCTGATTGAGGTGCCTCAACACAGCTAGAGACAGTACAGTCCCGTAACTAAGTAGCCTGTTACCGCTATACTGCCTGGATTCTAATCCCAGCTCCTGCCTCAACTACCAGTTAATTTAACACAAAGATAATTTTTGTGTCCTTATTTCCTCATCTTTTAAAACAGGAAAACATGTCTCCTTCAAAGTTATTCCAATGACAATACTAATGGCCCCCTATCTTAGAGTGGCTTGACTTAGAATGTTTCAACTTTACTGTCATACAAAAACAGTATGCATTCAGCAAACTGTTTCAGTTCTTAGATTTTGATAATTTTCTGGGCTGCTGGAATGAAGCACAGCACTCTCTTCTGATGCTACACTATTCAAGAAGTCAGTGCCCAGGTGGCTATGTGATCACCAACCAAACAATATACTCTCCATTGTTCAGTATTGTGAAGTTTTCAACTCATCAATCTTTTCAACTGATGATGGGTTTTTTTGAGTGTCAACTCAGTGTAAGTCAAGAACTGCACATGTAGTGCTAGGGATGCTCGCAGCCAGGTAATTCAGCATTGCCTGCTTGGCTGGCTAAGCATCACATGCATATCTCTCCTGTTTCTAAGGGCACTGTCCGTTAGTCTAAAAACAGATGAAAAAGAGTTTAGACCCTAACTTCAAGCCCTGAGATAGGGTCTGTTGCAAAAGAAAAAAATGATAAATTGGTTTCAGCAAAGGCCCAATTGGGTGAGAGGTGGAGCTCTAAAGAATAAGCTGCCTCAAGAACCAATGATGACTGATCTGAACCCCACCGTGCCCTATGGCAGGAGTTGACTTAAGCAGGAGAAAGTTGGGAGGAAAGACCATGAAAGGTCTAAGATGGGAAGGAATATGGTAATAGTTCTAAGGAATGGAGAGCCATGGGCTGATGGGAATGGAGTGCAGAGAATGAGGGTCAGATATTTCAGTGGGGCAGGGCTCTGTGACTCAATAACAAAGGAGTAAGAGCTTTATTATCAGAGTAAAACTTCAGGCTTAATACTGCCATTATACAAAAGTCTGATTTATTTCTCCGTCTCTCATGGAAGAAAGCAATAATAATGGAGTAGAGATTTATATGCAAGTTCCTATGTTAATACATGTGGACTGGAACCTTTTTCTCACCACACTTCCTTGAACTGTTAGGCTAATAGGTAATGGAACCTCTCATTTTACATGTTCCAAAAGTCAGGTTAAATGCTCTGAGACAGAGCTCCAGGGTTGAGAAAGAAAATCACAACTCTAACCTACTCATAAAACAGTCCAAAATCATGAGAAATTGTGAGTGTGTTAGGCCAGAACAAGCTGCATTGGCCTGCCAGCTCCATCACTAACTACCTTGGTGATCTAAGGCCCTTTTTCCATTTTCAAGACATATTTGACCTGTCTACAGTTGGTACATTTTCCAGTTTTCCATAGCTAAATGATATTTTTGAGTAACCCTAGCACATTTAATTCTACGCTGTCTGATCAGGTGTCGGTTTGAACTTTGACTTCCAGTCAACATCAAATGTCCACTATGCACACATTTTGTACGGTCTTTAGATTTTAGCTTTTGCATACATTTGACTATTGAGTGGCAGTTTCCCTCCTGAATCTAAAAGAGACCCACTGCTTAAACACTGTAGAGATGATGTGTACTTCAAGACCTGGAAGAAATTTCTTTCTAAACATTAGCACCCACACTTACTTTATACAGCTTCAAACCTTCAGCTGAGATGGTCTCCGTTCAGAACAGTTTAGTAGAAAGCTCTGGTCAAAGGATAGGATTCTTAAAGCACTTATTTCTTTCAGGGTCTCTCGGAATGTTTCCATTTCTCTCTATTCTGTGCAATTATACAAACTGACAGGATAACTTGTGGCAGAAGAAATGGAAGGGTTTGTAATTTAGGAAACCTTTGGCCCCACTGACTGAAAGCAGGTTGTTAGTAAAAAGGAAATCCTGACCTCAGCTAACTGGCAAACTCTGTCAGAAGCAATAGAAGGAAATGTAGGAGAAAGAACAGTGCCTGGGATTTTTATTGGCAACAGAAGAAAAACTGATGGCCTGCCAGAGGAAAGCCCTTCGAAGAGAATGCTCTGTTGGGGAACACGTATTCCTCAGAGTCGAGGATGTGTGGCAATGCAGTTGCATGGGGATTCTTTTCAGTTTGTGCGGGCTGGTTTGATTGCGGAGACGGCTGTGTGCACTGAAGACACTGAAAATGGAATTCCTCTTGTGAGCCGAAGTTGGAGCCCCTCTACTCGTGCACTTTCTGACCTGCCCCCTCTCCTATTCTGGACTGAGCGTGGAGCGCCAAGGTCTGGGATGACATGACTGCACCAAGTATGAAGGAGATAAATAACCTAGTAAGTTATATGCTGCTACGCTATGCCAACTCAACTTTCCTTCCTCCCTTTGTGTGCTGGTTAGCCAGACTTTTCAGTCACCTCTGGATAAGTTCACTGAAGAGAGACTTCCAATTACTCAGCATGTTGCTCAGTTGTGTACATTCTGTGGGGGAACCCCTCTCCTCCATCCTTCCCATTGCATGCACAGAAATAGGAGCATCCTGTGAGTTCTTATTTTCATTTGCCTGTAGTCCTCAAGCGGCTGATCACTGAAATCACCTCAGGATAAAGGAAACACATTTTTTGAACCCCATTCCAGTGATTCTAGCTTATTTATTCAAGACAGACGAGCAATGACCAGAAGCCATTGATTTTTGCCAACTGGGGAAATGAGAAAGACTTTCATTACTAGTCACTTTCCAGTAATGCTGAACAACCTTCAAAGTATGCTTTCCAGCTCTTAACCTTTTCTTCCAATGAGTTCACTTCCCAGTTGGCCTTGCCTATGTCCTTGAAATTGCTCCAATACACTGTGTTCAACTGTCAAGAGAGTTTCTATTGTGAGTAAAGAATCATGACTGGTCTCGGGATGTCCTCTAGTGACTAGACTTCTAGTAGAGAGAGGAACAGATGTGTTGTAAGAATCACACTGAAGAGGGCTTCTGTAGGTTGTAAACTATGGAAAACTCCAAGGAGCCAAAAGTTGCAAAAAATTTGAATTTGGTATCGCACACCAGAAGAAAATAATGAATGATGACTGTACTGAGAACCCTCACTGAGAAGGGCGTAGTTCTCATCCTAAATTGGATAAAAGGGATAGAAAAGGATCAGCACCTTAATTGACCACGACTTTTCCAACCACAACCCCCTCCAACACAATTAAGTAAAATGAAATAATTATTAACTCAGGCTGGAAGATAATGGAAGTTGGTTGTGATGACCCAAGCTGGTTGTGATGATGGTTTGTCCTAGAACAGCCCTGGGAATAGAAATAGAAAATCGATGCAGGTGGTGACTCAGAGGCAGTGTTAGTCACAGAGCATGGGGTTGACATCCAAGGTACTTTTGGACTTTCCCCTTTCACTCCAGTACTTGAAAAAAAAAATCTAATGTGCCTAAGTTGTCATATATATGGATGTGGTGTAATTGAGAAGATACTAATGATTTCTAAAAAAATCTAGACCAGAATGGAGGGCTTTGCTCTCTGGGAAGTAGTTTTATACATCATGATATGTAGTTGTGTGTGGTATATAGTGAAGTACCTGAAGGGAAAAAATTAGTAACGTGTGTTGTGTTTTCGCTGATGGTTCTAGAAAATGCAACAATCAGACTGAATCCCTTTACGTAAAAAAGAAGATGCCACTTGTCCATTGTAAATGAATGAGCCCAGACTAAAGGACACTCAGATTTTCTTATGAAGGCTTATATTGACTACACTTTACACAGGTAACCTTGAGGAGAACATAATGTGTGCCCTAATTTCTGTGCTCTCCGGATAAAGCCTTTATCAATCCCCAGTAAACACCCACAACTGGCACCATCTATCAAGGGACTACTCATTGGAGATGAACCAAGATCTTCTAGGACAAAGGTCTCTTTGACTGGGTCCTTTGCACTTCTGAATTTGTAAAGGATGGGTCACAAAGTTCATCTCAAACAGCAAAGTGTGAAGACTGAGAAGAGGAAAGTAAGAAGCAAAATCAAGAGGCAGCATGTGCGTCAGGAGAGGGGCAAGGTTTATAGTGCCTCGTAGGATATTTAAAAAGAGCTAACCATTGACTAAGATCCCCTGCACTTACTCTGATCTGAAGTGTGGAAGCTGAGGTTGCAGAGGTCAAAGTCCCTGAGTGCAAACATCCAGACAGCCCCTGGGGAGGAGAAGGAAGGGGGGAGGGGAACCTAGCCCAGAGGAGGCCAGAACCTTCCCCTGCCCTTCTGAAAGAGGCTCTTTCACCACCTCCCTGTGATGCTGTCTTTCCAAACCTCTCACTGCGAAATCACTGCAGGCCCATCACCTAGCAACGCCAAGGTTCAAAAATACCAAAGATTTTGCAGAATAACCATTCTCTCCAAAGTAGTTAAAATGCAAGCAGGCAGCCTGAATGGGTTGATGGAGGAAGCATACGCCCTGCCCTTATTGGAACAGTCTTGTTTTGAAAAAACTTCTGCCCTCTGGGGTTGAAAGCATTTCTCCGCCCCGTGGAATCCAGAGGTGCCATGATAGCTACAGAAATGCTTCCAGCCCCTGACCTTGATATTTATTTGCAAAGTCTTACAGGAAATCAGGCCTACATGTTCCATGAAAAACAAAGGAAAATGCAGGAATCAGGAAAAACAACAGACTGCTCCAAACAGCCTTAGATCAACAGACTTTAAAAGAAAATTAGATGCTAAAAAAAATAGTTTCATTTGACATGTAATCTTTCAGTGTGTACCTAAGACCCACTATGCGCATTGCCCTGTGCTGGGTGCTGACAGAATCTGTGCATGCAGGACTTCAAGTTTCTTCCTGCATTGGAGAAGGAGCTCTACTTCATAAAGGCAGTAAGAAGGGATTTGGAATAAAGGAAAAGGGTAAGTTGAAGCCTTCAGACACAGAGGGAAAGATTTCCAAGTTCAGGAAGAATCTTCAGAGGAGCCTGTGACAATCTATACCATAAAGAACAGGTAGAATTTTCACAGATGCAAAGGAGAAAGCATAACCGGGGAAAAGTGGAGAATACCTAAAACAGTTTCAGAATTAAAGCCTAAAAATTGCGGTCAAGTGTAAGCATGATATGGATAGTCAGCCATGGCCTGGTAATCATTTATGACCATTCAGGGAGTGCTTGCTACATAGAGAAATCCATGGACCCGGAAGAGATATGTATTGTGCTCATAAATGCCCAGAATGAGGTTCGTCAAGAACTGCAAAGTCTAATGTCAATCAGAGCCACCTAATACTACTAATAAGAGCAGGCAAATTATAGAATCGTCCTCTTTAAATATAATAAAAAATAATGATAGAGCCATAGAGAGTGCGTGGGATAAGAATTTGTCTTGCATGCAGCAGATCCTAGTTGGACCCTGTTCAACTAGGAATTGTATTTGTATTTGTCCCCTGTGCTCCACAAGGAGTGATTCTTGAGCTTAAAGTAAACGTGAGCACCATCACGTGTGATGCTAAAACCCTTCCCCAAAATAATAAAATATAAAATCCCTCTTTTGATTGTTATAGGAGTTCAGAAAAGCGTTGCTGCACTGAAAGAAAATGGTTGGAATGAAAGTACTGTAATAAGCAGTAGGCATCGTAGCTCAGGGAAGGAAGTAGTTGACAGCAGCAGCGGTGCCAGTGTGGCCAGTCAGAGGCCAGCTGCTGCTCGGCTCACACCAGCTGTTCCCATGTAGGAAAACTGGCTGGGGAGGAGTCAGGGTTTCCCAATTTTCAAAAAGAAGCCAATATCTTCATGCCTAGAAAGGTTGGTTGGGGTATCTTGAACTTCGTAAAATCATGAATCAAAATTTAAAATGTTGTAGAACAATGAAAATAGGACTGTGAGTGGCCACAGATTGAAATCTTCAGATCATGGACAGCATTTCTTTTGTTTTTTTACTATGTAATTTTATTCAGCTTATTAGTCTCTCTTAACAAATTATAAGTTTTTGATGACAGGTCATCTCATATTTCTTTTTGTTCTTAATACATTATTACCAACTATATGATAACTGTTCTACAGATTTTAAATGACTGACTAAATGAGTGTTTTGAAACATTCATTTGATTTTAAAAAGTTTCTTCAATTTTATTTTTTTTTAATTTTTTTATTTTTTATTTTACAAAGATGTACAATTAAAAGTTCATTTTGAATGGCAAAAGGCATATTAAAAAGTGCTCTTCATCTTTAATCATCGGAAATGCAAATCAAAACAAAATGAGGTACCATCTCACCCCATAGAGACTGGCACACCAAAACCAAGAACAACCGGTGCTGGCGTGGATGTGGGGAAAAGGGACTCTCATCCACTGCTGGTGGGAGTGCCGACTGGTCCAGCCCTTTTGGGGAAAACAATATGGACATTCCTCCAAGCTAGATATTGAGCTCCCATTTGATCCAGCAATAGCACTCTTGGGAATACCCTAGGCGAAACACATACAGAAACCTATCTGTACTTCTTTATTCTCTCTGCTATACTATAGCTAGAATCTGGAAACAACCTAAATGCCCGAGAACAGGGATTAAAGAAACTGTGGTTCTCATATGAATACTATCTGTGAAGGATGAAATTATGAATTTACTGCAATGAGGACATGGAGTCTATCTTGGTGAAGGGGAGGAAAGATGCTCATCTATAGGATATGATCCAGTGTTTTACTAAATTGGGAATGGTATGGCAGATTAAAACTCACCACTGATATACACAAAGAGACTTAAGTGATAAACCTAAAATCTAGGGCTAGCATATGTGTAAATAAGAGGAGAGAGATGCGAGCAGAGGGGATGAGAGAGAAAGAGAGGAAACTGGGGGTCCGCTTAAGGCGGGTGGGGGGGGAGGGGGGGGGGGGGGGGGGTTGGTGGTGGTGGGGCCTGGTGGGGGATGGGTGCTGGATCTGTTTCAGAACCTTTGACTTTTGTGTGTTTCACGGTGGTATAATAAAAAATTTAAAAAAAAATAAAACATAAAAAAAAAAAAAAAAAAGTTCATATCCAAGTTTGTTTCTGTATAAGATTTGCTGTATTTTGAGTTCTTTGGGGGGGGAGAGGAGAATTCCATAGATTCCATATTAAAATGATGGATATTTTTATTTCTAAAAAAGTCACTGAAATTTTGAAAAAAGTCCATAATATATAAATTCAAACCAAATATTGTTCTGAAGTACTGAATATGGGAGCCCTTATTCTCCTAAATTATGAGCATTTCAAGAGTCACTATTTCATATTTGTATCTCTCTCGCTGAGCCACGTTGAACACAGCACTTCTGCATTTTGACACTTACATACCATCAAATACCTTATAGCCCAATAAGAAGCAAGGTGTTTTAAGACTCAAACAAAACAAACCTAAATAGGCATATTTCTTTATGATGAGACTTTAAATTCTCAGTAGAAAAAAAAAAGGCCAAGTCCTGACTAGCACAAATGTCATAATTTTCCAGGGGTTTTTCTTTGTAGCTTAAAACAAGTAAATCTTCTTCCAGCCATTGTAGAGTAATAAAAACCTGACCGTGATTATGTATAAATATATATGCATATGTACATATATATTCAAACACATGTACACACATGCTCATGCATACACATACAAATATATACAGACACAGACACACACAGACACACACAGACAACATCTATATCCTAGACATGAGGTAAGTGGCTTATTATTTCTGGGACTACATTTTTGGGTCTTATGCTTATTGTGAATGTTCAGAATCAAACATGTTTTATTCTACTTATAGAGCTAGTACTATATTTAAAAGTTTAAATAAACGAAAAAGATTAAATAATTTAAATTCCCATAGTAAAGTTGTTATATAATATGAAAGGTATGGAAACATAAACCTCTTCCTTCTTCAGAGTCTAATGAAACTCGTAGTAGTTTATTTTACCACAAGAAAATTTTGGCCTGCAAAACACAGGGAAAAACATAAGAAACACTTGCTTTCCTGCTGCCAGAATTAGCCCAAAAGACCATATAAACCAAGATAGTGCAACTGACCCTCCATGCCAGTCCAGGAACTGTGTCCTCTGAGCCGCTTTCTCTTGGCAGGAGAAACTAGGAGCACACGGAGGAATGGTGCGGTGGTGGTGGTAAAGAGGAGAGAATCGACTTTTGCTAGACCAGGAAGCCTCAACCTTTTACGGAACATGAAACTCTTTGAAATATGGAAATATATAAATGCTAGTTCTCCATCCAAACCTCAATGCAAATATACTTACGAAATTTTACATGTGATTTTAAGGATTTCACAGACGAGAACTTCTGGTCCATTTAGTGTCAACTTTTTACTATGTACTATTTTAAGTGAGTTAATACTATGGTATCTACATTAAACTAGCAAGTTGGATCCATGGGTTGTATGGAGGTGTTTTAGAGTGACAAATTTGTTGGTTTATTTTGTAAATTTGTCAGAAGAGCTCCAAAGGCATCAGATTTTGGGACAATGATGTGATTCACTAGGCCACTTTATAATAAAGAATTTACCTTGACCAAAGTGAAGTCTGGTTAGTTAGCCCTTAGTTTGTGTTACAGATTAGGAGGAGCCTCATGCAGGGAGAAATATGGTCACAGAATGTCAGAATAAGGCCAGTCATAAAAGATAGTCACATGTAGGAGGAGACCATGAGAGGAAGACAAATCATGTACATTAGTGAAGGCTTTGAGTTATGAAGTAGACCAGGAATCTGAGGTCAATCACTTAACAGTTATGCAGTAAATTCCAGTACAAAATTCTAGTGTGGTAGGTACTGAGGCTCAGATAAGCCAGCTTGGTTGGCTTATCCAGTTGGCCCCTTAACTTTGGGTCAGGTATCTTAAGACCCCCAAACCATGGATAGTACCAAAACCCCTATATATTCTATTTTCATATACATATAGAATATATACTATATATAATATATATGTGATAAATTGATTGATGATGAGGCACGATAAAGGTTTAATGATAGATAGCATTAAATTAGAACAATTATAACAATATCCTTTGCTAAATTTATGTGCATGTGGTCTCTCTCAAACTATCTTATTTCAGACTGTGGCTGACATGGGTAACTGAAAATTAAGAAAGTGAGCATGGAGAAGGGGCCACTGTGGTCCAGGTCTGTTGCATAGATCATGCCATACATGCAACATGTCTCTGAGGAAGATTTATAGACCTTCCCATTTGTGTCTCTTCCATTGTCTATTTTGATCTGTGTGCACTCCCTATAATAAACCACAACCATGAGTATAATTGATTTTGGCAAGTCTATAAATTTTTCTAATAAATTGTGAAATCTGAGGGCAGGATGGGGAAACCCCTCTCCTCACCAAATTTGAAACTGTGTCAGAAGCATGGCACTCTTTGTACAATGCCTTACAGCTTTATAATTGGAGCTGAATTCCTCTCAAATATTACACGAAGGATTGGCACTCTGGCGCATTGTGCTTTTGGCCTCACAGTTGGCTAACTTCTTGCAATTCTTTCCAATGGTCCTGTAAGCAGGGCTCAAGACCCTTGGCAGTCAGCTCACCAAGAGTTGGCTGGTAAATCAACAGAATACCTGATCCTTCTGCCTCTGGTAAAATGTTGCTATAGGAAGTTTTCTTATGAAGTGGAGTAAATATCAGACCTACAAAACCCAAATAAAGGTAAATAGATACATTAACTTTTTCTCTTAGTATAGCTACTCAGTATCATCTCTCACCCAAGTTTTTTCCCCCTTTAAAAGTGGAAATAAAGTGAGAAAGATACAATGTGGTAGAAGCCTCATTCTTGTTCCCTCTAACTTACTTGTAACAGCCTCACATTTGCTAAGACCAAAGAAACGCCTTCTTGGGTGTGACTACCATAGTGATGGAGTGCCCCTCAGAACAGCGGGTGCTGAGTGTTCATTGACCAATGACACCAAAGTTAGAGAGTATAGGGTCCATACTACTAAGATGAGTTGGCCTTTTTATAAGTACCTCCGTTATATTTAGTTGCTGAAGAAAGAACCCAGGTGACTAATGTCTGCTCAAGAACATAGACAAATAATCTAATAAAATCTTTAGAAAGTTAGTGACAGGCAGTTGTCCAACTATTTTCAACTATCTTTTTTATATTTTTCCTAAGTTAGCATAAAAACTCAAAGCTAACGATGAGCTATAAATCAATACCATTCTGCTCCACAGTGCCCTTGAGGATTTCTGCATTCAGTTATAAGTGTGTATTAAATACATCGTATGCTTGAAAGAGTATGCTAGGCAGTAAGGGGACTGGAACAGATAAAACTTTAAGAACTTAAGAAAAAAAGCCTGATACAGAGGACTTATGTCCTGGTAAAAAGAAACTGATACATATACTTGGGGACATAAGAAAAACAGAATATACTGGAGGCCATACAAAATATACCAAAATTAAATAAACAAGAAACATCTTATAAAAATGCAAACGGAGGGAGGTGAGGAGCAATAGCTCAATGAGGAGGGCATTTGCCTTGCATGCGGCCAACTGGGGTTCCCCTCGGCATCCCATATGGTCCCGAGCACTGCCAGGAGTAATTCCTGAGTGCAGAGCCGAGTAGCCCCCTGAGCATGCCTGTGTGACCCAAAAAGAAAAAGAAAAAAACAGAAAACAAGGGAGATTTCACTTTTTTTTCTAAGAAAAGCAATGCCAGATTTGAAGGACAAGAGTATTTTCGGACACCTAAGTAATGAAATCATGTTCCTTATGAAGAAATATCATAAGACAAAGAATGACACGGAACAGAATAGGGTACATGCAGTGTATATCCTGGCATCTATACGCCATATACGCCAGTGTACATACATTGTATATACACATAGTGTGAAGAGGGAAAGAAAGAACTTGTGTTCTTTCTAGCATATCTACCCATTGGACACTGGCACTGCATAGCCTCTCCTAGTGAATCTCCAGACATAGCTCTGGTGGCGCCAGCACTGCTATGGAGACTCCTCCACCTGCCATCTGCCCTCGCCACCCCCAACATGAGAAATATTAGGACTTTGGGGAAAAGAGTAAAGGAGGAAAAATTTTTAATGTTTTTTTTAAATTTTAATATTTTTATATTTTGTATATAAATATATTTTATATATTAAATATAATTTTAGTATTTTAAATTTAATATTTGGTATACCAAATTTGGTATACCAAATTTAAAAATATATTTAAATTTAAATAATTGGTATTTAAATTTAATATTTGGAGACAAACCACTGGACTAGAGCCGTTACATCACTGGATCCCACGGGATGTCAAAAGATCACGGCGGCCACCCACCTACAAGATGGTCAGGCTTCCTTGTAAAGACCCTGAAGGAACGGTTTGAGGCTCTTCATATTCCTGAATCAACCAGATGCCATTGGGCTACATTGGCATGATTCTTGGAGGAATGTGAGAGTGTGACTGAGGGTAGATTGAGGTAACATTACCTGTGGCAGAGATGGGAAACTGAAATGGGAAGCTGGGGCAGAACAGAGGGAAAACATAATATGAATACGTGAAGGTGTTTCCTCTGTTTTCCTTTGATCCTGCCATCCCACCAAAAAACAAGGGGACCTGTATGGGGTCCCCATGTGCTCTGCTAAGGAACTATCTCTGACCTGTCCTAGTGATAAATCAATGTAAATATTATATGTGGGTTCGATGTCTAGTTGCTGACTTAAATCACGGTATCACTGTATCACTGTCTTCCTGTTGTTCATCGATTTGCTCAAGCAGGCACCAGTAACATCTCCATGCACCCTGTAGCAAGCAAGTGTAGCTCAAGGGCATCTGCTTGCTCCCAGGACAGGAAGAGCCTCAAACCATATTTCAGGTCATGGAATTGAGGTCCATAATTGTTACTAGTTTTTTGGGCATAACAAATAAAACACGGGTAGCTAGCCAGGCTCTGTCATGTAGGTGGTATACTATCAGTAGAAAGCTCTCATCTTGAATCCATAAAGTACATTGAAGAAAATATAGGAAAACCCTCCACGACATTGAAGATAAAGGCATCTTCAAAGGTGAAACATCACTAACAAAGCAACTAGAAGAAAAGATAAACATATGGGACTACATGAGACTACAAAGCTTCTGCACCTCAAAAAGAAACAGTGACTAAGATACAAAAGCAGTCCACAGAATGGGAAAGAATATTCACCCAATACCCATCTGATAAGGGGTTAATATCCAGGATATATCAGGCACTGGTAAAAACTTTACAAGAAGAAAACAGACAACCCCATCAAAAAAATGGGGGAGAAGAAATGAACAGAAACTTCAGCAAGGAAGAAATTCGAATGGCCAAAATACATATGAAAAAAAATGCTCATCATCACTAATCAACAGAGAGATGCAAATCAAAAAACAACAATGAGATATCACTTTACACCCACAGAGACTGGCACATATTCAAAAGAGCAAGAACAACAAGTGCTGGCGTGGATGTGGGGAAAGGGGACACTCATCCATTGGTGGGAATGCCGGCTGGTATAGCCTTTCTGGAAAACAATACGGACATTCCTCCAAAGACTAGAAATTGAACTTCCATTTGACCCAGCCATACCACTCCTGGGAATCTACTCTGGGAAGCCAAAAATACGCAGCGGAAACACCATCCCTACTTTTATGTTCATAGCAGCATTATTCACAATAGCCAGAATCTGGAAGCAACCAGAGTGCCTGAGAATGGATGGACTGGATAAAGAAGCTTTGGTACATCTACACAATGGAATACTATGCAGATGTTAGGAAAAATGAGGTTATAAAATTTGCCTATAAATGGATGGACATGGAGGAGATTATGTTGAGTGAAATTAGCCAGAAGAGAGAGACAGATACAGAATGACTGCATTTATTTGCATATCATAAATATATTGTACATGTTATGATACCAATATCCAAGGTCAAGTGAAACATATATCAGTAACATGGTACAAGTTCTGAATTTGCATTAATATTTTTACTAATAAGAAAGGGAATGAAGGAGCAAATAGGCATTATTATTGTTTGAGGTATCTTTTTTGATTCTGTCTGGATGTAAACAACAAATTCACCCCCATCTCTCCTCTTCTATAATACACCACCACACTGAAGTTCCAACCTCTTCCTAAACTGTCTCAAGAATGAGCCACACAAGATGTTGGGTTCTAGCAGGGGCTACCTATAGGCATTACATATTCTCAAATCAATCACTTGACATTTTTATGGCATCACAAAATCTACACCTTTGCTCCAGCCTAAATCAACAACAAAGCATCAGCCAAGGCTGCATGTATTACAGGATCTTATAAATCAGCAGTTGCCTTTAGGCTCAAGGGCCTCAAATTTGACCAGCTGTTCAAAACAGTAAAATCTCATTAGTTCAACGTCCAAACCACTCAACAGAAAGACTCTATTTCAAAAATCACACTCTGCAAAGGAAAATGAGAAGAACCAGGAGACTTCCCACTTATTCATTCATTAACAAGCTGGTAACATCATTTCTTATTTTTGCAGATCACACCCATCCATGCTGGGTGCAGACGTGAGGGCTACTACAAGTTTGTTGCTCAGAGTTTATTTGCAGACGTATGCAGGGGACCATGCAGTGGTGGTATGGACCTGGGTCTCCGTATGAAAATCGCACATACAGACCGCTGCCCACTGAGTTATCTCTTTGGTCCGCTTGTCTTCTCTTATTTCTTATTATCACCTGAGTGGAGCATCGCATGGGGAGTACTGCTAACTCTGTCTCAGGGATAACTCCTGAGTGTGCTGGGGGAGACCATATATGGTATCTTGTATTGAACCTGCTTTGACTCCATGCAAAAGCAAGTGCTTTACCCACTGTTATAATCTTTAGCTCTGTGGTCATTTCCTGTCCTTTTACAGGCAGACCCCATTCTCCTGGGGATAATGTTTTATTACAAGTTAGCTTCCCTATGATTATGGTAGAAAAGTACATGTTAAAAGTCATTTATACAAGTTTTAAATTTTACTTGATTAATTTACTGAAAAATTCCAAGACGTGACTTATTGACATGTAAAAAGATGCATTCACTTTCACCTCTGCTGATTGTCATGAAAGGGAGTGTGTGATATTTATTGATATTTAAATGAAATTTATTCCACCCCAGCAATCTTTTTTTAACACACATTAGTAACTAATACATAAAACAGTGTTTTATGGAATTAGTTATTAATTTTATTTTTTGTTTTGGTGGTGGGAGAACGAGATGTTGAGAGAAGCTAGTTGATAAAACCATTACTATCTGGTTCTTGTCTGCTCCAGGCAATATGAACCATTCATCTATTACGTGAGCACATGATGTTTAGCACTTTAGTTAATGGCCTACATATAACCAAGGAATATGTGAAGTATGTAATAGATTCTGTTTCTGGGTGCTTGGGCACATGCTGGTGTGATCACGGCAGATGTAGGCATGAAGTAGAAAGTGGCAACTTGACTGGGTATCATCTACCTTATCTTCCTTTCCCAGTGAGCAGTTTTGATGTCAAGTTTTGATAAGTAGAAAGGGATCCAGCTATTGCATTAAAGAAACAGAAGCCCACACCTGTATGGACCAATACATCCATTCCCAAGGTATGTGTCCCGTCACAGGAACACATACTCAACCTGCTCCCTATAACCGTGTCTCTAAGCACTCTGTCATTGTAATGCATTCTACCTCTCCCAGGTATTCTGAAAGGAGTCAGCTTTCAACATGGGGAGAATGAAGGGGAGATCACTAACCATGTCGTTTCTCATTTGGGGGAAGTCAAGGAGTCATATCACTCTGAGTATTTTTAGGGTCGCTTTTGAACTGAAAGCTCAACTTGTTTCTATTCAAGAAAGACAGCCTTACCAGTATGTGCACTCACTAGATGAATACCGCGAGGGCGGAGCTAAGTTTGCTAATTTCTACATAAGTATAAGAATGGTACTATCACATAGTGGGTGCTGGAGTGTTATTTGTTGCGAAATGTATGTGGTTGGTCTGTTGTATCTGTTGTTTAGTGGCAAAAGAAGAGCTTCTTGCTCCAATTAGATTCAGGTTTCATTTGGAGAATACACTTTTTCCAGGCTTTTCTCTAGTCTCTGTTAGTCTGTTTCTCTGGTATCATTACATTCATGTGCTTTTTGACTACTAATCCATTACAAATGCATTTGTCTAAAAAGGAGTAGGAGGGATCTTGCTATGCATTTTTTTGCAATCTCTAAAAGCAACACCAAACCACCACAGAAAGCACTGTCTAAGAATGAGTCTGACAATTTCTGTTGAACAATCAGCTCTTGCTGGCATACCTTCCTGCTGGACCAGAATGGTTTTTGAAACCAGACCAGAGACAACATTAATGTACAGAACTCTGCCAGATTCTCACACAAGTTTTTAACATCACCCTCCATATTTGGTACAGATGAGGGATACTTGGAGGCCTGTGGAAAATATGAGTAGTGGGATCACAGATTTTCTTTTTAAGGCTCCCATATATCCCCTCCACATTCTAGAAGGGAAGGAAATGACTTAGGTAATGTTATGATAGTATTAAATGATCATTGTTTCATGTGAGAGCTAACCACCTAAGGCAGGTTGGGGTGTGGATTCTGGCTTTCTACAGGAGGGAACCACTGAAGTTAGAGAGGATTTCAGTTCTTGTCTCCCCTGTCTCCAATATGAATTGAGTAGGAAGCTCCTAACATAGCCGCTTCCAAAAATCTGAGATTCTTCTCGCCTAGTTCAATGATGTGCTTAACAGGAAAAAAGGAAATAAAATTAAGTGAAAATAGGTTTCCAAAATCATTGCAGTTACCAGCCAAATCAAAGTCCAAAAAATGTTAACAGCCCATGATTATATCCTTGGTAAAGGGATGATCCAAAGCAAAATCCATTAGGAAAAAGATGCTTTAGTCCAAAATATTCCTTGAAAGGGAATCCCAGTAGTATATGAAGTAGCCTCAACCTTCATTGGAACAAGAACAAGCAGTCTTTTCCCCCACAGTCTGGTTCAGGAGACCATGAAGCCAAGAACAGATTCCAAAGCTGACTCTGCAGCCCAGCGGACGGGTGGACCTTTTGCTCATTGCTGCACTCTGTCCTGAGCCTATCTAGGAAAAATAACAGTTGCAATTCAGTTCTGATACCAGATACCTAGACTGTGCAGGGCTTCCCAAAAAAATGAACAGCATTTTCTTGGCGTGTTTCTCTCTTACGGAACCTATTGTGTCATCAAGACGGACACTTGTGCCTCAGGCCTTGTTCTGTCTCACTTCAAGGCCCCTGCCCATCGCTTCATCCTCCACCCTAAGCATCTTTTGTTCTGTTGCCACCTACGCCATTTTTTCATGTGTTTGTTTCAACTTTCTCTAACCTATGGAGAATTGTGTGACTGCAACAGCATTTCACATTTTTGTGTCTTCTACTAAGAGATTCCCCTTCAATTTTAAGTATTTCTCCAAATAACCAACTTCATGTAACATAAAGTTAAAGGGATTCCTACTCATTAATTAGAGAATAATAACAGGGAGAGTATTGGGAATTTGAATTTTTAAATATGTTAACAGAAGAGCAGTACAGATCACACACCTTCACTGTGCCTGAGCTTTGAATGATTCAGGATGCATAATTCTTTATCTACTGAAATGAATTATGAAAGAATACCAATCTCTTTTAGATACTGTATTATTTTAAACTTTTCACAATAGTTAAGAACTTCCTTTATAGTCAGATTCTTACATTCTCAGATGTGCTTCCCTTTTCATTCCACACTTGATCAGCAACCAGGTGATATTGTTGCTTTGATTTGTACCTTCCTGATGATTA